>ML844302.1:44424-74125 GCA_009831015.1 Picea engelmannii | reverse complement strand
GGTTTAACAATCAAATATATCCAAATGTGCAATCAAGGTAAGATAATGCTCAAGAACATAAGTTCGAGACAACCTTTAGCAGTCATGTGATAAACCAGTGATCAAGCGTCTTTCAGCAAATCAACCAAAAACGATGACAATCTTAGCAACGAAAGAGGTGTTTTCACACTTGCAGTTGTGAAAACAGAAACGAAATTGAATTGTAATTGTCGCAAAAAATGAGACGAATGTCTAGAAGCACAATGCGACAATGATTTGTCGTAATACGACAAGGGGTGTAGGCAGCTTTTTGAGAGCAATCAAAAAAAAAAAAAAATGGGTTGGTTGCCAACAGGTAGGTCTTCCCATCCTTTGAAAACTATCACAGCTTCTCACATATTTTGTTGCATCCTTAAACAGTGTCGGCCAATAGTATCCTGATTGTAAGACTTTATATGCCATTCTCTTATCAGAGAAATGTCCTCCACATGGCCCATCATGAAAGGCCTAAATGATATCGAGAATATCGTCTTCCCAGACACATCTCCTAATGATCATATCAGGACTTGTATAGAAAAGATCACTTCCTACCCAAGAGTAGTAAGCACTTTGTTGAATAATTCTTTTCTTTTGTGGTGGTGACAAATGAGCTGGTAATCTTCCTGTAGCTAAGTAATTTGTTTTATCTGCAAACCAAGGGGTCTTAACAACTACTACAAATAGATGTTCATCAGGGAAATTTTCATTCACTGGGATGTCAGTACTATCTTGAGGAATACGAGAATGAAAATCCACAACTACATTCTCTTTCCCTGGCCGATCAACTATAGTGATGTTAAATTCTTGAAGCAGCAAAAGCCATCGTGTGATTCTTCCAGTAGTAACTGGTTTGTTCATCAAAAATCTGATAGCAAAATGGTCTGTATGTACAAAAACCTCATATCCAGTGATGTAATGACAAAATTTGTTAATGGCATGAACTACTGCTAAAAATTCCTTCTCTGTTACAGTGTAGTTCAATTCAGGAGGAGTAAGGTTTTTGCTAGTGAAGGAAATTGCATAGTTTTGTTGGTTTTCTTTTTGTTTGAGCACTCCTCCTAAAGAAGTGTCTGAGGCATCAGTTGAAATGTGGAAAGGAAGAGACCAATTTGGTCCTCTTAGAATAGGTTCCATGGACAATTTTTCTTTCAAATTCTCAAAAGCATTCTGACAATTGTTATCCCAACAAAATTATGCATCTTTTGCTAACAATTTAAACATGGGGATGGTTGTCTTTGTAAAGTTTTCAATAAATCGACGATAATATCCAGCATGTCCAAAAAAACTTCTCACATCTTTTGGGGTTTTTGGAGAGGAAATTTTAACTATCACTTCAATTTTGGCTGGATCAACGTTAATTCCTTCTGTAGACAAATGATGACCCAACACCATTCCCTCAATTAATAGCATTTTACATTTTTCGTGACTAAGGGATAAATTTGATTCCTAACAACGAATCAAGACTTTCTCAATATTACTTAAGGCTTCTTTGAAATTGTTACCATAAACAGTCAAATCATCCATTTATACTTCCACACAATCATGAATTAAGTCAGCAAAGATCCCAAGGATTGCTCTCTGAAATGTAGCAGGAACATTGCATAGTCCAAAAGGTAGCACTTTATAAGCATAAGTGCCCCAAGGACACGTAAATGTTGTTTTGTCTTGGTCTTCAGGAGCAATTTGAATATGATTGTATCCACTATATCCATCGAGAAAGGAAAAGTATCTTTTTCCAGCCAAGGTATCCAAAACCTGATCTATAAAGGGTAAGGGAAAGTAGTCCTTCAGGGTTGCCTTGTTCAACTCCCTAAATTCTACACACATTCTCCATTTCCATGTCATTTTCTTAGGTACCACAACAAGAGGTGAAACTCACTTGTTGTCAGAAATTGGATAAATGAGTCCAACGTTTAATAATTTATGTAATTCTTCTTTCACAAAGTCTTTTAGGATTGGATTCATACGCCTTTGTGGTTGTCTTACTGGGGTTATCCCTGGTTGGATATAGATGTGGTGAATGAAGGTGTCAGGATGCACTCCTCTCATATAAGTGTATTCCCATGCAAATGCCCCTGACTGTTCTTTCAAAAGGTTTGTTAATTGTTCCTGTTGGCTGAGACTTAATTCAGAGTTGATATATAGACATTTGCTTGGGCTAAGTTCTATTGGAATAGTATATGACCCCAGGTGCTCATCAATGGTGAAAACCATAGATGGTGAAAACGAGGAAAATAACTCACTTCGTTCTTGAAATTCCTCTCTGAAAATTTGATCGTATTGAAAATATGTTTGTGGGAACTCAACATTTTCTGTCACAGAAAGAAATTGACTTAGAATATCATCCTCTGTAGGTTCTTGTAGTGCGTGAAACTCATCAACAGAGAATAAAGATTCTTCATCATCATTCTCATGATAGGGACATTTCAACCACCATAATTATTCTGTAACTGGTTGAGCAGGTGGAGAAAGAGTAAGTTTCTGTGAAGAAATGCCATTTGAGATAAACATATCCCCACCACAACATCCTATGAAAGCATTGGCTGTGGCCAAGCAAGGTATACCTAGAATGATTGGATGGCCTTTTGTGGGGTCCTTTGAATGAATAATCATGAAGTCAACAGGATATTCCCACGAAGCTAGTGTAACAAGGATGTCATCAAGGACTCCGACAGGTTTTATGGTTGTTCTTTCAGCAAGCTCAAGAACTGTAGGAGTAAGGCGAAGGAATTGACTTAGTTGTAACAGTTCCAATGTATTGATAGTCATTATATTAATGGCTGCACCTAGATCGACTAAAGTATTACCAATAGAAACATTGTTGATAGTCACTGAAACTATTGGGTTCCCTGGGTTGGCATACTTCACAATTTTAGGTGTTTCCGAAATACAATTTGATGACTGGCCTACTAGGTGTATCGTGGGTGGATCTTTATGTTTCCGACCTAGTTTCTTAATGCAGAGTTATTTGATGGTTTTGGCGTAGATGGGAACATCTCTGATCGCTTGTAACAATGGAATCTTAACACATACATTTCTTAGTTCATTCATGATGTCAAACTCAGATTGAACAATTGGTTTTTCAATGAGCAACCTTTCAGGAAAAGGAGGTGTTTGGGGAACCTGAGTTTGTATGTTACGCTGTGATTCAGATATTTTCTTCTTTGGAATGATAACATCTTGTAAATATGCCCCATTTGATAAATCATCTATAGGTTCTTCCTCATGTTCTTGGATAATTACCTTTGGTGTTGTTCTTGTTACCGGCTGAGTTTTATTTAAATTTTTTCCAGATCTCAGCTGTATTTCTTGTATGGAAATGGGGTTTATGGTGTAAGCTGGGTAGTTTTGAAAATCAACATTATGGAGTGGTAGAGGTGTTCTGTGGCTAGGAATTGGAATGGGTTGAGCGGGCAAAATGGTGGGACGAGGTGGATTCTGAGGCTGTTGAGGAGTTTGTTGAATGGGTGGTAAAGGAGGTGGAGTAAAACCAGGCAATAACTGATGTATGTTTGGAGGATACTAAGTACATGGATTCTAGGGAATTGGTACCACATGCTACTGTTGGTTATTTCCAAAATTCGGGTCTCTCCATCCCTGGTACCAAGGTTGAGCAGGGACATTTTGCGGAGGCCAATTTGGCCAGTTCCATGGATGTTGTTTTTGTTGAGAGAAGGGTGGATAGTAGTTGGAAGGTTGTGGTGATGGTTGTTGATACATATTTGAGTTCCTAGGTTGCCAAGGCCTCTTAGGTGCAGATGGAGTCCCTGGAGCTTCCCCTCCCTTGAATATAGCTTGCATTCCTGGTAAGGATGGGAAATATTATGTTTTATGATTTTCAGTACATATTGCACATACAGAAACATTGTCCAAACGACATTCTCGTAAAGGATGCATTTTTCTGCATTTTGGGCAGAATATGCTTAATACATGATTTTCCTCTTCCTGCTTTCTCTTAATCTTCAAAGTGTCTAATTGAGAGCCAATTGTTCCTAAAATTTCTGTTTTAAAATTTTCCAAAAGGTTTCCCAATTCAATTCTAGTAACTCCACCAGATGTGGGTACTTTGGTGTTTTTGTTGACAGGTTCTCTCACACTTTTTGCAGTTTCCCCCCTACTTCTTGAGTAAGTTCTACATAGTTCACTGATTGCTTCAAAGTATTTTTGATAGATGTCTCCTGAAGCCATTAAATTGAGAGTGTCAATATATTCATCTGAAACCCCTTTTAAGAAAAGAGTCTTGATTGCTTCATCTTGGAGGTCATTGTATTTAGATTTTTGAAGGGTATATGTAAATCTTTCTAAGAAATCCTCAAGGCTCTCTTCATCTTGTTGTTGCATTTTAAAAATATCATTTCGAGAATCCTTGGGTCTACAATAGTCCTAGTACTTCTTTAAAAATTTTGCCTTCATATCTTCCCAAGATCTAATGTTGTACTCTCCTAAACTCATGAACCAACGTAATGCAAAATATTTTAGGGTAGCAGGAAACAACTTCAGTTTATGTGCATCCTGGAGATAGTTATAACTCTTGCACAAGATGCCAAACTCAAAAAGAAAGACATCTGGGTCTTCACTACTTTTCCCATAAAAGGTTGGTAGTGTCGAATGTGGGATATTTTTCATATTGACATTCTGGACCAAATCCAAAATAGGAAACCCAAAGGTGGTTTACGGTCTTAGCTCAGTCTCTACTTGTTCTTCTTCTTCATTTTCAACATGAATTTCTCCTCATTCTCTTCTATCCAATTCTCTCCCTCTATCTTCCATGTTAAAAGGATTACCAAAAATTGTATATGCAATCTGATCTTTCTTTGGTGAGGGTGTGAAATCCCAGCTCTCTGGATTCTTTTTGACAGAATTGCTATCTCCTATTAGTTCTTTTGAGGATCCTATTACCTTATATTCAACAATTGCAGTTGTTATTTGTGAAACTATCGTGTCAGGGTTCCTGAGAAGAGCTTGCACTTCTTCTGGATTAACTCTGTCAACCAAGTTTGGATCACCAGGAATTTGAATTTGTTGGTATGTGATGTTTCCTGGTTCTATGTTTTTCTCTATGGTTTCCTCAGCCAGAGTTCCAGTCTCAGTTTCTATTGCTTTTTGGGTGGAGGTTTCTTCTTTTTTTTGTTTTGTATTTCCCCTAAATCTACCTCTATGATCTCTATTTCTCATTAAGACATACTAAATGAAAGAAAAACTAAGATTGAGTTACAGAGGAACCTGTGATAACTGATATGTTGGTTCTCACCCTTCGTTTCACAGCTCCTCTTTCATCAACCTGCTAACATACCACACCAAACCAAATACATTTTAAGAAAATAACCAAAACAATTATGTAACTTACCTTCTAAACAACTCCCCGGCAACGACGCCAAAAATGTCAGGCTGCTATATTAAAGATTTTTAATTACCTGAAAACACTGAATTGTCAAACCAAGGTAAGTGAACTTAGAGCTGCTACACTGTATGTGATGGTAAGATTCTAATTCCTATCTAAAGGTTATTCTAAGAAGAAAACACAAAGTCACTCTTAAAAACTGAACCCTAATGATTATCTTGAAACTAATCATCTCTTGTTTAATTCATCAAAGGAAAACAATTCTATGCTTAAGTACAGGTACTTCAATTTATGATCCAATGTGATCTCCCAAGACTATCTACCATTAACTTAAACATCTAATTATCATCATTTCTATCTAAGCCATAAAAGAAAGATCATTTTTGAAAACCTTTTAATCTAAACATCAAAAATAGTTCTGAATCTATCCACAGGTAGAATAAATAAATGTCCTATTTACCCTACTAGTACTGGAAGCTTCCTTTAATCTGACTGTAACCTAACTACCCTAACAGAACAGAATAAATCTAAACTCGTACTCCTTTTGAATCATGATCAAATTTAAAACTAGAAAAAGACTATAAGCTGACTATCCTAACAGAAAAGAGTAAGCTAACTATCCTAATCAAGACAAAGTAAATCTAAACTCGCATTCCCTTTAAATCACTTTCAGATTGAAAACTGGAAACATAGCAAATCTAGTTCATTCTTTAAGTTCTACAGGAATAAATAACGCATTCAACATTCATCAATATATGAGATGTTATCACACTAGAAATGATACAATCCAAAGAATGGTTAAGAAAGAATCTAACAAAGTAATTCCCAAACTCAAATAAACTAACTTACATGCAGATTCTAAAATACTAAAATAAACTAACTCTAATATGGAAAAAAGACAGTGACTTGAACCTGTTGGCGGGCCCAACCAAGAGGTGCAATCGCCGAAAAGGAAACCAGAGCTACTCAGATCATTCCATGCAAAAACTGTTCATACTTCATGCTCCATAATTCATAAAATGACTCAAATCATTTAACAACAAATAACATAACGCATAGCAGATTTGTATTATCAAAAATCGTATCACATAGCATATTGTAACTAATGTTTCTTGAGAGAAATCCTCTGTTTATATAGATCCTCTCCAAAATAGTTTTAAACAAAGGTGCATTAATCTAAACGGATCTCAGATCCAAAAATGACTCATAGTCATTTAAAACGAACTTCACAACTTCATGACACGTAGTGTCAAGAAGTGTGGATCATAAGGCATTCTAATAAATCGGTTCTACAATCTTGCCTTGTGTCAGCATATTGAGTTATGACTCAATATATCATATGAATCGAACTGTCAATCCACTCTGGCCATGTCGTGCAAGTCTTAGGCAACTTCTTTGGTATCTCCACTAAGTGTGAGCTGGTACCTGGTACAGGTAAGTTCTGTTTCAAAGGAACAGTACCTAACTCATGCCACATTAGTATCAACACTAGTTTAAAATATCAAAATACATTAAAAATAACTTGAATCATAAGAATACCTTGAATAGCCCCATTTAGTTGTAAAAGGATGTCAAATGTGTCATGGTAAGGCCAGAAGGAAATGATACTAGATATGAAAATGGAGGTCTTTTTGACATGATATAAGAAAAAATATAGTCAAAACTGGAGACTGACATGAACAACCACCTAGTATAAGTTAACTAGTCTCTCATTCTTCAGTTAAGTGAATGAAACGAAGTGAAGTGAGGAGGAGATAAGGTAATCATGAGTAATGCACTAGTCTGGTGATGATCCCAAGGACAATTCACATTAGTTGGTGATGATCCCAATGTTGCATGGTGATAATCTCAATGTGGGATATGGACTCCACTCAACTAATCAAACTGAAGTGTGAACTGAAGAGAATATTCTCCTAGGGGAATATTCTCCATAAACTATAGGAGACTTAATAATGACTAATAAACATAGGGAAAAACTTAGGAAAAATAAATCCTAGGTGTGTGTGAAGTATCTCCAACACCCACCCTGAACATCACTACGGTGAAAATAAAGAATGGGTCCCAAAAACGAGGCCATGTTAGGTACCCAAATACAAAAGATACACTGAAATAAATGAGGAAAGAGGGAAAACCTCATGGGAAAAACCACCCTCAAAGTAAAATGTATGTAAAAAGAAGAACTTAAATTTGCTAGGAAACTGTGTACTTTACTCTAAGACGACTACGCAAAGAATGGAAATTATGCTCAGTGAAGGTCTTGTTGAAGATGTCTGCAGTCTGTTCTACTAAAGGACAAAACTGCAAATCAATGATCCCCTCGTGTACTAAGTACCATATGTAGTGCATGTGGATCTCTATGTTCTTCGTCTGTTGCCTCTGAACTAGATCTTTGCAGAACTTCATAGTGATCTGGTTGTTACATGAGATGATGATCAATCAATGAAACTGAATTCCCAACTCAGTGAGAAAATGCTGTAGCCACATAGCCTGAATGATTATGTTAACTACTCCTCTGTACTCTACCTCATCTGGATATAAATCAATAATAGACTACTTCTTTCTTCCAATGCACCATAGTGGTGGTCTAGATTGATCTGGACACACACCAACAGTTACAGGAGTAAACTTCAACCTAGTCTAGTCTCTTAGGCAGTTACGGTAGTGAACTGCCACCTATTCTGAGTTAACTAGTCTCTCGGTATTCAGTTAACTAACTGAAACAGGGTGAAGTGAGGAGGATATCAGGGAATCATGAGTAATGCGCTAGTTTGGTGATCATCCCAAGGACAATGAGCATTATTTGGTGATGATCCCAATTCTTCATGGTGATAATCCCAATGTGGAATCTAGACTTCACTCAACTGATCAAATTGAAGTGTGAACTGAAGAGAATATTATCCTAGAGGAATGTTCTCCCTAAACTATAGGAGAGTGAATAATGACTAATAAACATAGGGAAAAACTTAGGAAAAAGAAATCCTAGGTGTGTGGGAAGTATCTCCAACACCCCCATTGAACATCACTATGGTGAAAAAAAAGAATGGGTCCCGACAACAAGGCCATGTTAGGTACCCAAATACAAAAGATACATTGAAATAAATGAGGAAAGAAGGAAAAGAACACAGGAAAACCCCCCCTCAAAGTACAATGTATGTAAAAAGAAGAACTGACAATTTCTAGGAAACTATGTCCTTCACTCCAAGATGAATACATAGAGAATGTAACTTCTTCTCAGTGAAGGTCTTGGTGAAGATGTCTACATTCTGTTCTTCTATAGGACAAAACTGCAGGTCGATGATACTCTAATTTACTAAGTCCTGGATGTAGTGCATGTGGATCTCAATGTGCTTCATCTGTTGCCTCTAAACTGGATCTCTGCAGAACTTCAGAGTGCTTTGGTTGTCACACAAATGACGATTGACCCATGAAACTGAATTCCCATCTTAGTGAGAAAATGTTGTAGCCACATATCCAGAATGGTTATGTTAACTACCCCTCTGTACTCTACCTCGGCTGAATATAGAGCAATAGAAGCCTACTTCTTGCTTGACCAACAGATTGGCTCAGAACCAATACTGAGTGAGTAACTAGATGCAGACTTGTGATCAATGTTATCGCCAACCCAGTAAGAATCAGTGAAACCGATGAGGTCCAATGTATACTATGTTGCATAGTGAATCCCAAAGGTGATGGTTCCCTATACGTATCGAAGAATACACTTTGAAACCTTACAATGTAGCTCATGCGACTCTTGCATGAACCTAGAGACTACTCCAACTGCATAAGAGAGGTCTGGTATGGATTGTGTAAGATTCAAAAATCTCCCCACTAATTTTATGTACAGTGTGTTGTCAACCAGTGGAGTATCCGCGCCATCCTCCAATCTATCTCTTGATAGGAAAGGAGTCGAGGTAGACTTGCATTCTGTTATCTGAAATCTTTCAATGTGATCTCATGCATACTTGGCCTAAGATAGTGTGATGCTTGATGCATATTGAATGATCTCAAGTCTAAGGAAGAAATTTAGCGGACCCATGTTCGTCATCAATAACCTTTCATGCAGAATCCTCTTGACCGCAACAATATCCAAAGTCAAGAAACCGGTGATCAATAAATCATCAACATACAAAACTAGGAGTAGAAGTGAATCAACAGTCTTGAGCATGTAAACATTTAGGTCTGATTTACAATGTACAATGTTATCTAACAATAGGTAGGATTCGATCTCGGCATACGATGCCCTCAAAGCCCGCTTGAGGCCAGAAAGAGACTTCTTCAGTAAACATACCAAAGATGAATCCTACATAAATCCCTGGGGTTTCTCCATATAGATCTCCCCAAAGAGATCGTCGTGAATAAATGCATTCTTCACATCCATCTGATGTACTTCCCATCCCTTATCCATCGCAATGGAAAGTGCAAAATGTATGGAATATGTCTTTTCTACTGGAGCAAAGGTCTCATCATAGTTAATGCCATGCACTTGCTAAAATCCTTTGGAAACTAGCCTGACTTTATATCTAGTAACCTATTCATCCCCTGCGCTCTTGGTCCTGTAGATCCATCTGCACCTAAAAATTTTCCTTCCTAAAATAAGGGGAACCATATCCCAAGTTTGGTTCTCGAGGAGGTAGTTGTATTCCTCCTTCATGGAAGATTCCCAAAAGGGATTTCTAGCAGCCTCTCCATAAGACTGTGGATCTTAATACTGAACCAAGAAATGATTCCTCGGTGGCATTGGTTCAGTGGAAGTGAGTGCAAGAGGAGGATCCTTGAAATCATATCTAATCCTCCGAGTATTAGCTAGATCCCCAACTATTACAAAAAATAGGATCGAGGAGCAATAAAATAAAATAAATGAGGAAATGAAACACAGAAGATACACAATACAATAGAGACACAGATATATGTGGTTCACCCAGTTTGGGCTACATCCACCAGAAAAATTTCTAGGTCCTTCATTTATTATTATCTAGAAAATGAAGGGATACAACCTACAACAAACCCATTGTAACTTCCTCTTATTTCTCTCACAGTCTCCTATCTCAGAATACAATATTCACAATGATACATTGTCGGAATACATTTCCCTCATAAAAGAGATTTTCCTTCTAGGGAAAAAAACCCTAACATAGCTTCTATCGTCAAATCTATGACCTTATAATGAATGATCCAGATTTACAATGAAATCACAATATACATTTACAAGGTAATTTTTCCTCCAGGGGCTTTGCCCCTAGACCTCGCAGAGGGGGTAACCCCCCTCTGCACTCCCCCACGTGGAGGAGTGTACATTATTCCTAGGTGTAAATTCTTCATGGGGAATAAACATGGCTGAAAACAAAGACCTCTGAATTAGAAAGATAATCAGGCTCCACAACCAACAATCTCCCACCTGGAGACTGATCTCAACAACTCCACCGCTATTGTATATGATGGACTATGATCCTTCTTGGACCTGGGAAATTTCTCATCTTCACCTTTCATGCTTGTAGACCAATACAAACTGAGAAGGAACTCAGTTTCTCCCTGGTTATTCCCTTAGGTAACATGTCTGCATGATTCTGGCTAGTGTGTATCTTTTCCAACATAAATGTCCATCTTCTAAGATGAATCGTATAAAATGGTACCTGAGATGTATATGATTAGTCTTCGAATATAAGGATGAGTTATTTGCAAGATGAATGGAACTCTCACTGTCATAGTACAACCTGTTATTCTCTTTCTTCTTTCCCAATTCCTCCATAAACCTTTGTAACCAAATCAATTCTTTACTAGCCTCTGTAGTAGCAACATACTCTACTTCTGTTGTTGAAAGTGAAAAAACCTTTTGAAGTTTCGAAATCCAACTTACTGTTGTTCCACCTATAGTAAAAAAATACCTTGTGGTGCTCCTCCTGCTATCTGTATCACCTTCCATATCTGAATCAACATATCCCTATAGAACAATCTTTGAACCTTCAAAACATAATGCATGAGTAGCAGTGCCTCTCAAATACCTGAGAATCCACTTTAATGCCTCCCAATGTTATTTACTTGGATTTTTCATATAGCTACTCACAAATCCCACTGCATGTGCAATATATGGTCTTGGGAAAACCATCGCATACATCAAGCTACTAACTACTGATGAATAAGGGACCCTGGACATGTATTCTATCTCCTCCTGTCTCTTGGGACACATTTCCTTAGTTAATTTGAAATGTATGGCCAAAGGTGCACTAATTGTTTTTCCATTCTGCATTCTAAACCTCTCCAACACCTTCTCTATGTACTCACCCTCAGACAATGTCAATTTGTGATTATTCCTATCTCTTATTATTCTCATACAAAGGATTTTCTTTGTGGCACCCAAATCCTTCATCGCAAATGAATTATATAATTTCTTCTTGAGCGCATTTATATCGTGGATATTATACCCTGCAACAAGCATGTCATCTACATACAATAGCAAGATAATATAACTTCCATTTTCTAGCCTTTTAAAATAAACACAGTGATCATAATGACATCTACTATAACCTTGTTCTATCATAAATCTGTCAAACTTCAAATACCACTTCCTTGGAGCTTTCTTTAGGCCATACAATATCTTCTTCAACTTTCATACCAAATTCTCCTTTCCTTTGACCTGATACCCCTGTGGCTACTGCATATAAATGTATTCCTCCAAATCCCCATGGAGAAAAGATGTTTTAACATCTAACTATTCAAGATGCAAATATTCTACTGCCACAAGACTTAAAATAGTCCTAATTGAAGTCATTTTAACAACAATAGAAAATATTTCATCAAAATCTATACCTTTCTTTTGTGCAAACCCATTTACAACAAGTCTAGCCTTGTATCGCTTTTTTCCTCCATCTTCTTCCTTCAACTTGTAAACCCATTTATTTTGCAATGCTCCTTTTCTTGAAGACAACTGAAGAAAGTCCCAAGTCTAGTTATTTACCAAGGATTCCATTTCTTCTTTGATGCCTTCTCCCACTTCTGTTTGGTGTCATCCTGCATTACCTCTTCATAACATTCTGGTTCACTAGAATCAATCAACAATAAATAATAAAATGAAGGAGATTATCGTTCAGGGGGTCTACTTAACCTGGTAGATATTCTAACAACACTTGCAGGAGTTTGAGGTACCTATTGATCCTGTTGTTGTACATTTTGATTTTCTGGTACCTTTGGAGTTTCTTTTCCAGTGATCTCATCAAGCACCGTGTATTCTGGTTTTTCTTTTTCCTATTTATTTCCCTACAACTGATCTTTGTACATGAACTTCTCATTGAATATGACATCTCTACTCCTATCGATTTTGTTATTTTCATAATCCCATAAGCGATAACCAAAATCATTAACACCGTATCCAATAAAGGTGCACTTATTGGATTTTTCCTCAAGATTTGTTCTATTTTCTTTATCAATATGGACAAATGATTCACAACCAAAAGTCTTCAAAAAATAATAGTTTACCTTTTTACCTGTCCATGCCTCCTCTGGAATTATATCATCCAAAGATCTTGAAGGTCCTATGTTTATCAAGTAAACAAAATTATCTACAACATCTGCCCAGAACTGTAAGGGAAAACGAGCATGCAATCTCATACTCCTTGCACGCTCCATGATTGTCTTGTTCATCCTTTCTGACACACCATTTTCTTGTGGTGTTTCTGGAATTGTATTCTCTCTACGAATCCCATGGTATGCACAATAATGATCAAAATCCTTGCTACAATATTCACCTCCATTCTCTGATCTGAAACACTTCAACCTTTTTCATGTCTCATTCTCAACCAAAGCTTTCCATTTCTTAAAAGTATAAAAAACATAAGATTTTTGTCCAATGCAATAAACCCAAGTTTTTCTAGTTGCATCATCAATAAAAGTAACATAATAATGAGAGCCACCAAGAGATGATAAATGAGTTGGTCCCCACACATCTTTATGCACAAGCTCTAACCTTTCACTCTTCTTTTATTTTCCAACTCTGAGAAAGATGACTCTCTTCTGTTTTCCATGAACAAAATGCTCACAGAAATCCAAATCAATTTGTTTAAGATCCAAAAACACATTTCTTTTGTAAAGCATCTGCATCCCCTTCTCACTCATGTGTCCAAGCTTATGATGCCACAGTGTTGTATCCACTCCTATAGAATCCAAAGAGATAAAAGAGTCAGTATTAACAGTACATAAATACAATGTACCTACTGTTATCACCTGCTAATTTGTATCAATTTTTCCCAAAGCGTCTTGTCCTTATGCTATTTTTCCACTCAGACTTTCAAACTGTTTCACCAGCTCCATCAAGCTCCCATCACCTAAATCCTTCGCTCAACTGGTCATCCAAAATATTCATGTCCTCCACAAGTAAAAAATTTGGCAAATATCCCAAACCTATACCTAGTCTTAATGCTTATCTAATTCCCTTAGTTCCATCACTTCATTCATTTTTACCCTTATTTTCATATTTTCGTTGAAAATAAAAAATATTCATTTTATTAAGCACCCTTATCCTATCCACAAAGTCATGTGTTAAAGCCTCATATGCCCAAAGTCTTTAGAAAATTGGAAAAAACGATTATTATTAATATAAATATTTTTTAAAATATTTATATTAATATTTAATCCAATATTTAATTTATGGAATCACGTCAAATCATATCATGGTCACGAATCTCAATTTATAATGTGGAAAAGTCAAAGGTTGGATGGAGGGCACACATACATATTGGGGATTGAAGTAATGAGGAGGTTAATTATGTGAAGGCGGATCAGGGAATACTATCGCATTTTATTTGGTGGACACATGTTTTTATGTGGAGCACATTGGAGGTAAAAGCAATTTGATTTAAACCACTTTAGCCCAAGCCCGATATAATAAATGGAAGCATTTATCATATTTTTTATGTGTGACATTTTTCCAGGAGTGAACTTCAATAATGATTATGGGATTTCCAATAAAAGAAATTCCTCCTCACGGTGAAAAGGTTTTACGGAGGTAATATTTAAGTTTTACAAAATAAAGACATTAATGTTATCTCCATGCAAAAGATTTAAATGGGAAGATGCACATGAATGAAGACTTGGATAATTCTTTATCCAAAGATTTATAGAAGTAAAAGGAGAAGATAAAAGGTTAAATGTTTTTTACAATGAAATGGTGAATTGGGCAAACAAGACATGGTTTTAAAAACCATGGGCATGAATTAAAATATGGATATTTAATTCTACAGGATAGAAAATATTTGGGAATTAATTTTATTTCAAATATATTATTCCCAAATATTTAATGAGAATATGGATAAATGAAATTATATTTGAAATATTATGAGTGACATTTCAAAGAGAATGTGGCAAACTGTCATTTGTAATCATTAAAGAAGCTGTAACATTTCATTTCATTTATTGTAACCGGTTGCACACTAAAGGAACTCGAATTGTATAAGTATTAGAGGTTCTGAGTGTATTAAGAGAGGGTAGAAGTGCAAGGGCACAATTCTGGTCATTCTAGACTCTATTGTAATTTTTTGGGACTGAATTGAATACATATGCAGAAGCATTTTGAATTGTTTATGAAATGATTCTAATTGGTTGTGATATGAGTTATGTCTTCTTCCGTAGTGTATAATTCCTGTGATTTTTTATTTCATTTCACTTTCATCTGTTTAAATTGGAGAGACAAAAGCCTAGAATTCATCTCATGATGATCTTGGCTTAGCAATTTAGACTGTGTATATTTCTTCTTAACCAATTCAGAATTCATTCCCATAATGCTTTGATGCAGTTATTTGTTTCCTCTTTCCTCTTACCACTCTAATTTATTTTAAGTTACAACTCAGATTCGTTGCCTCATTTAGCCTTTATCCTCTGGAGAGTTCTATTGGATGATCATTGTTTTCATTCAATTTCATAATTTTGACTCCATGTTGGCCCTTGGTTATGGAAGGAAGTGAAGAATGAGGAAGAAAAGGTAAAAAGTGAGCTTCACGGGAGACATAGTGACTGTCACTGGGACGAAGTGAGAAAAATAATAGAAAAGATGGAGTGAAGTGCAGAAAATAAAGCCGTCAGATGAGGAGATCGAGGATGAAATATCAACAAGGAAGATGGACCAAGGATGACTCGGGAAGTGGAAAAATCTAGCATTATATGCCTTGGAGCATCGTGAGATGAAGAAAGAAAGACAGGCTGGCGAAGCCCAGAAAGAATGGGTCAAGTTGACCTAGGGTTGTAGACACTTAGGGTTTTGGTATTTAGGGGTTTTGACACCTAGGTTTCGACCTAAGGCTGTCGGTGAGGGATTGTAATGTATAAATAGAGGTCGAGAGGACCTAGGTCGGGTCGGTATGGTAGCTGAGTCTTGTTATTGATCATTGTTCATTGGGAGAATATTGTATTATGGGTGAGAGAAGTGATGAGAGAGAGAGATCCTTCTAGTATTGTAATATCTTCAGATGGGTCCGAATATCAAGTCCTGCAGATGGGTGCACAGGAAGGGAGAGAGGATCTGTTGGCCAAGAGCACAGATCAGAACTGTAAGCTTTATCTTAAAATATCATAAGCATAGTTCTGTGGATGTAGCCCTAGAGAGAGGGTGAACCACGTACATATGTTGTTGTGTGTGTGATTGATGCTTAGAGCTCTAATGTTGTTATATTGTTATTTGCATTATTGTATTAGATCAGATCTATAGCTGTGAAGGATAAATCTAGCTAGTTGAATGATAAATGCATGATATGTTGTTGTCGTAATAAGAACCACTTGATATTCCCCTGGTTGTAAACATCTCTGTCCTGTAACCCCTTCATAGTTGCTTCAGGTGAGACTGCATCTGCTTCACAGGTGCTACTGAAAGGGCCAATAGCTAGGGCTTGTTGGTGTGCTCTTGGAGCTGAACCTTGGGTCTGCCCATGTGCCAAAAAATGGTTCCATTGCTGGGACATGAATCTTTTTAAGGGAATGTCAAGGTGGTTCCCATTGAAGACAGAGATTCAGAAGTGGATAGAGGATCAAGAGAAGGACTTCGTTGAAGACCAGAACAAGAACCCTAAAATAAGCACTAAATATTGGCTACAAAGATACATCTTCACTGACATTCACCAGATCTTCTTTGGAGGAATCCATCAGGAGCTACATGAGTGGTTGGCTAGGTTAGATGACACACAGTTTGAAATCAGATCTAGACCCCCTGTGGTTTGGACACCAACATTGATCCAGAAGGTCAAGATAGTCGACAATGTTGTATCCAGAGCAGTAGATCACTGGTTTGATAGTACCATCAGAGGGTATATCACAGAGTTTTCTATTGACAGAACATAATCATATTTTCAAGACAAGAGATACTTTTTCAAAGGACCCAGAGTAAAACATTTTCACTAAGAATCAAGATGCTCTTGCATGAAAACCACATCTTGAAGATACAGTAGATTGATCAGACCTAAAAATTTTAATGTTCAAGATCTTGGACAATGACAATGACAGCGACACAGAAGCAGGACATACGCATAGTGGGAAAGTATTCTGAGGAGTTCACCTTGAGAATTTTTTTAAGCAAAACTACGGAGAAGAAGGTTTCTATAGCAGAGAAGAGGTATATCTAACCGACGAAGAGCATCCAAAGCCCACTAGAATATAAGAAGGGGAAGCTGAAGAACTGCACCAAAGTGAGCCAGAAACCTCAGAAACTACACGAACTACTGAAGTAAGTAACGTTAATCCTCCTGTTGTCTCAACAATACCTAGCAGTCAGAATAGTCAGAACCACCAGAGTCTTCAGAGTACTGTTACCAGTAGCCCATCATCTAATCAGAAAAGAACCCTAGTCAGCTTTATGGAAGATGAAATGAGACTCCCTATCTTTAGAGGAGATGGATCTGAAGGTCCAGATCAACATTGGTTTCTGTGTGAGGCTATATGGAATATTAAAAGTATACCAATGAAGCCATCAAGAGAACCCAGTTCAACACTACGCTAAGGGACTACGCACTGAGCTGGTAGATGAAAATTGTCTAAGGACTGGAACAACCTAAGCCCCTGAATGAGATCAAGAATGCATTGATCGCAGAGTTTAAGAAACCTAAGTCGGAGTCACAATGTATTACGAAACTAAAATAGATTAAACGAAAGGTAGAAGAACCTATTTGGGAGTTCAACCAAAGATTCAATACCCTGACAGGCCAATTCACTTTCCAGATCCCCGATGAACAGAACAAAGAGTGGTTCATCGTTGCATTGTTACCACACATAAGAATCCCTTTGATGCAACAGAAGATTGCATCTCATGTGGAAGCTTTGGAGATCGCCATGAAGCTTGAATCAACACCAATGGGAGAATCTTGCTCAAGCATTAGCCAGATCATGAGCCAACTAACTAGTTTGTCTTTACAGTTCGAAGATATGAAGAAAGATAAAGGAAAAGAAAAAAGGGAAGATATCTGGTGTGTAAGATGCATATATGAAGGCCATGATAAGGAACAATGTCCCTTATTTCATGAGTTCTTGGCATAAGGGGCACCGAGCCCCTTAAAGAAAATTAACCTACCCTGGTGCAATGTATGCAGAAATAGGCATCGCCTAGGTGAGTGCTACTACATGCATAAGTATGTCCAGACACCCAAAAATGTATATTGTACATTCTGTAAATCAGTGAGGCATGATGATCAGGATTTTAGAGCTTATGATCTCATGCATGAAAGGTCAAGAGACATATACAAGATTCAAGGTGAATTACAACAAGAGGGAAACACTCCAAAGTACAACTCTTCGTGGAGAGGAAATTTCAGTCCTCGTGGTGGATATAGAGGATGAGGACGAGGAGGAGGTATGGGCTGAGGCTGAGGACAAATAATCTATTACAACTGTGCGCATCCAGGACATTTAGCCAGGGATTTTCAGAATCCCTGCACAACCTGTAGTTACTCTAATTCCTTTGAGCGTGTCATAGAAGAATGCCCTGTGCTTCTGGCTAAACTTCAGGAAAGATGAGGACCCTAGCAGAACCCACAAGTACAATTGATATATGTTGAACCTCGCGGAGTAGAACCTAGATTCATTGTTATCACTCGAGGAGGCGATGATACAGGAGAACATAGACCAGCCCAAGGAAAGACTGAAAATGACCATGGAGTCAGGAAAGATACAAAAAAGACCCCAACGTTTGATTCTAAGAAATAAAGACATATATTCAAGGAGGCAAGAAAAGAGTTCACAAGAGATCAAGGATCTTCATTAAAGAGACAACCAAAAATAAAATAATATGGCATGCCTCAGGAATTTGATCTGTCTGCATCACCAACAGAAGGGAAAGAGGTAAGAAAACTCATGGAATTCTTGCACACTTGTGTTAAGTTGATTCAAGATAAAGGCGATGTCTAAGAATTACAAGATTTAATCAACTAGTATGAACTAGGAAAAATAGACCCCTTACTGAATAGAGAAGTGCACCAAATTGGAAAAAGGAGAAGGACAAATAAAGAACTACACTTGAATTCTCAGATAGGAGAGTATGAGATAGACTATGTGGTCCTCGACTTAGGGTCAGAATTTGACAAAGCAAACTTGGGCACTGATGGGAAAACCCAAGCTTATATATTACCCTATCAGGCTTTGCATGGCTAATCAACAAGCTGTCATCCAATTTGGATGATTAGATCATGTCCCAGTGGATATCGATGGAGTAAGAACCTTTTCAGATTTTGAGGTAATTGAAATTGTTGACGATAGTTTCCCTTACCCTGCATTGTTAGGAATTGATTGGGCCTTCGACAATTCCACTGTTGTTGATTTAAAGAAAATACACATGACATTTGAGAAAGATGGCCTTAGGTTCGTTGCACCTTTATATCCAGATGAAGTTCCACGATACACAGAACCTATCAGAGAAGAACACCATGCATTTGAACTGGAAAACATCTACAAATTAACAGCCAAACAACAAGATTATATCAACCCTAAAGCTGACATAAATATGAGTTGGCGAAGTGACAACACATGTTCATTCAACTCAGAAGAAGCATTGGAGAATTGGCAGAACCAGATGTATGAAGTATCTACAAGAAGATGTGCTAGGCTAACTAGAGAAGTTTGTTAGATTGGCACAATAGTGAGTAATATACCCACATTTGATGGGATGAACCCCTTAGAAAACTTCTTGTCATAATTTGAGACAAGTGTACCAACACACCAGACGTTGTTGGCAATGGATGATTCCATGAAGGCCACACCAACGAGATGGTGGGGGACGCATAAAAGCAATATTACAGACTGGATACAATGTCGAACTTTGATGGCAGTGCGCTTTTCCGCACAAGTAGGAAGCTGCAAAGTATGATACACAGGTCGAAGCTGCCCAAAGGACCATGTATGAAGTTTCGAAGAGGTCTGGAGTGACATTCCTAGAGAACAATGCATACACAGATTCGTCAATATGCTAGATACCACCCCTATTAACTGGTACCTTCAAGCAGAGTTGCGCCTTGTCACTTTTGAATGGGAAGGTATGACCCAGAAATTTATAACCACTTTTTTGTTTGACAATGAATTTCCTTTTGTAGATAAACCACTACAAATGGTGAGACAGAAAGTATTTGAGGAGGCATCTGGCCTCCCTTTGGAGCAAGAAGAGGATGAATGGATTGCACCCCTCCAGAAACTACAGACCTGCTACAACATTAATGTCGATGAAGATGATGACCCGACGAAGGTGAATATCACAGAAACAGAAGGTCAGAGAGATGTAGAAGGACCGGGAGTTGAACTTCCATTTAGTGGACAGACGATAAAGATAAAGAAAGTCAATATCAGGATAGAGGAAACACCAAATCTTGCCAATGTCGGATATTACTAGGACGTTGCTACCATTGATAAAATCACAGAATTATTGCATGAGTATCAGGAGTTGTTCCCGACCAAGTTCACTGATATGAAGGGAATCAAAGGACCTATGGGAGAAATGAGAATACCTTTAAAACTAGATGCAAATCCAGTCAAGAAAAGACCCTACATATTGAACCCGAAATATAAGGAAAAAGTGAAGATTGAGCTCAACAAAATGCTGGAAGCAGGGATTATTGAACTTGTCGAAGAGTCAGAATGGATTAGCCCCATGGTCATGCACGATAAGAAGATAGGTGAGATCAGGATTTGCATAGATCTCAGGAAGCTAAATGATGCTTGTCTACATGATCCTTTCCCTACACCTTTCACAAACGAAGTGTTTTCTTTTACAGATGGGTTTTCAGGATACCATCAGATCTGCATTGCCAAGGAGGACCGTCATAAGGCCACGTTTTCCATAGAGTGGGGATCCTACCAATATACAGTAATTCCATCTGGACTGAAGAATTCCCCATCCATCTTTTCAAGGGTGGTGGTTGAAGCATTCAAAGAATTTGTACATAAATTTTTAGAAGCATACTTTGATGACTGGACTTTTTTTAGTTTGTTGAAGAATCATATTTAATTTCTAAGGCTAATGCTGGATAAATGCAGGCAGTGTCAAATTGATTTCAATTTGAAGAAGTGGATCTTCTTCTCACCATTTGTATTATTATTAGGTCATATTGTATGCAAGCAAGGATTGTTGATGGATCCATCCAAAATTGCAATTATAGTTGATTTACCACCACCTACATCAGTCAAACAATTGCACACTGCGCTAGGACATACTGGCTATTATAGGAAATTTATCAAAGGATATGCTCAGATTACTGCACCAATGGAGAGGTTATTAAATAGTTGGACAGATGAATTCCAGCAAATCTTTGACACACTAAAACAAAATATGGTCACTGAGCCTATTCTAGTCTTTCCCAACTAGAGCAAGGCATTTCATGTGCATGTTGATGCATCTTCTATTACATTAGGAGCAGTATTGGCACAACCTGGAGAAGGGGCACTAATAATCCATTAGCATTTTCTAGCAGAAAGCTCTCCACAACTGAAATCAATTACACTATTACAGAGAGAGAGGGACTAGCCATGGTGTATGCATTGTAGAAATTTCATCACTACTTGTTGGGAGGACACTTTAAAATGTTTACTGATCAATCCACGCTAAAATACCTAGTCAACAAGCCAGTGTTGGGGGGGGAGAATATGCATATGGATTCTCTTGTTTCAAGAATATGATTTTGAGATCATAGTTAAGCCAGGAAGAATGAATAAGGGCCCATACCACCTGTCGAGGTTGGAGCATGGTGAAGAACCTACCAGTCTGGAGGACACACTACTAGATGCATAGCTACTCGCCATTAGAAAGGTCGATGACCACTTCACATACATAGTCCAGTTCCTATCAACGGGAATGGCTCCAGCCGAGTACACAATTCTGCAGAAGAAACAACTCGTGGTGCACGCTGCAGATTTTTCACTGATAGATGGTCAGCTATATAAAATGGGACCTGATGAGATCCTAAGAATATGTGTGATGGAGGTAGAACGCCCTATGATCCTTGAAGAATCTCATGAAGGCATTGCAGGAGGACATTATGTAGGAAAATCAACTACATAGAAGGTTCTGAGAGATGGCCTTTGGTGGCCTACGTTACACAGAGATGCTAAAGAATATACTAGAGCATGTGATGTATGCCAACAATTTGGAAATCCATCCCAAAGAGATGATATTCCATTAGCATCGCAGATGACCCTACAAGCATTTGAAAAATGGGCCATTGACTTCATGGGACCTATAAACCCACCAGGAAAGTGCACAGGAGCAAGATATATTATCACTGCGACATAATACCTGTTGATACTGAGAGGGGGGTGAATCAGTATCAAGTACAATTTAAAACCTTTTTCAACTTATAATTAAACCATTCAATTATATCCAATGAGAAATGAACAATAGTATAAGAGTTACACCAATACACCACAATACACCATGCACAATATATGAGAAATAATCAATAGTTATTGTTCAAGGGAAGTAATGACTTCCAAAGGTAGCTACATATTCCAAATGTAAAGGGAGGGATAAACCTCCAAGAGAAAGATACAATCCTCCAATATCAAGAGATATTTTAATTCTCCATCCTTTCCCCTTCCTTCCACCCAAGAATATATGAGAGATAATAAAACTTTACATTAAATCATCACCATCAACCAATCATCACATAGAACCTGATAATGCTTCCTGAGACTTCTTCAATTTATGCAATTATTCAATTCNCCTTCCTTCCACCCAAGAATATATGAGAGATAATAAAACTTTACATTAAATCATCACCATCAACCAATCATCACATAGAACCTGATAATGCTTCCTGAGACTTCTTCAATTTATGCAATTATTCAATTCTTGGAGTACTCTGAACCTATAGATAATATTACTCAATGTATTCTCTGAAACTCCTCCAATTTTCACTCCTTGAATCCTCCCCAAAAAGAGATTATAGAAAGAATGGTAGATTTTATTTAATTCTGGTCTATTTAGGAGAGTGAACTTGCACAGAATGCCCCGCGCTCAATAATTAACACGCGATTCTGAAACTCGCACACAAGAAACTAAAGTCCATACTCTTTCCAATGAAAATTTTCCCACTTCTTTTGGATTCTTGATGAAGAAGTTATGACTGTTTTACCCGGAACACATGTTTATTGACTAGCTTCAGGACTGGTCACAAACCCTATCTTCCACAGAGTGTATCTCCATAATTATAGAGAATCAAGAGCTAAACATTTTACCAGAGGTACCTTGATAAGTCCTCTAAATAACATAGTGATTTCACCATCTGAATCTTTCTAGAGAAAACTAATGGCAGAAGTGTCCTCAAACACACTTTTATTAAATAAGAAAAGAAATTACATAAGAGACTTTGCAAGAGTTTACACCCGAACAACACAATACTCTTGCAATGAGCTATATATAAGCTAAATGTCCTAACAAACTCTAGATATGGATCACTTATTAAATAAACAAGTGTCCATTTACAATAAATGCTATCTTAACAATCTTGAAACAATACTCCTAATTTAGAGCCTAAGATACGACACCTCTCTAGAGTCATATCTTTTACAACAATAATGTATTTATAAAAGTCGACATTTATTTATCAAATATTCTAGATTATTAATTTAATATTCTAAATTAATAATCATTTTATTCTAACTTTATAAACTATGATAATAGTATTTTGGATTATCTAACATTCCCCCCTATGATCCAAAGATACATTACAACAGATACCAAGTTCATCCCTGAACTTAGTAAATTTTATTTTGCCAAGAGGTTTCGTGAAAATGTCAGAGATTTGATCTTCTGAAGGACAATAAATTGGCTTGATGACATCCTTTACGACAAGCGATCTGATATGATGATACTTGGTGTCCACGTGCTTTGTCTTTGAATGAAAAACTGGATTCTTGGCAAGCTTAATGGTTGACTGGTTGTCAATGAATAATGATGTAGATTTTGCTTGAGAAATGCCCAAGTCCTGTAAAATTCGACGTAACCAAACAATTTCACATGTTGCTTCCCATGCTGAGATGCATTCTGCTTCTGATGTAGAAGTTGCAACTGTAGCTTGTTTCTTACAATTCCAAGACACTGTTGTTGTACCCATGTTCATTAAATATCCTGATGTTGATGCGTGATCATCAATACTCCCTACAAAATCAACATCTGAAAATCCACCAAGTATAAAATTTTTAGTCTTTTTGTAAAGAAGACCAAAATATTTTGTTCCTTGGATATATCGAAGAACTCTTTTGGCTTCATTCCAGTGGTTGTCCCGAGGTTGTTTCATAAAGAGGGAAAGAATACTGTCTGCATAAGATATATCTGGACGAGTGTTTGTCAAATAAATCAAGCTTCCAATCAACTATCTATAAATAGTGTTGTCTACCAATTCCCCCCCTTCAAATTTTGAAAGTTTCAAGTTTTGTTCCATAGGGGTAAGAGATGGTTTACAATCCTGCATGCCAAACCGCTGAACAATTTCTGTTGCATACTTACTCTGAGAAATGAAAATATGATGGGGATGTTGGAATACTTCAACACCAAGATAGTAGTGAAGGAGTCCCAAATCTGTCATCCTAAAACCTGCATGCAACTCCTTTTTCACCTGTGCGATATGATCATCATTGTTTCCTGTAATGAGAAAATCATCTACAAACATAATAAGAATTACCAGATAAGGACCCTGTTGACGGATATACAAAGTATCATCAGATTCACTTCGTTGAAAACCAACCTTCCTAAGATATTCATCCATTTTGGTATACCAAGCTAGGGGAGCTTGCTTTAACCCATATAAATCCTTAATTAATTTGCAGACTTTATGCTTCTGCCTTGCAATTTCAAATCCTGGCGGTTGTTGCATATATACATCTTCCTGTAAATCTCCATTGAGAAAATCACTTTTTACATCCATTTGATGAACTTTCCAACCTTTCTGAGCGGCCAATGCAAGTTTTAAGCAGATGGTATTCCATTTAGCTGTAGGAGAAAACGTTTCCTCATAATCAATGCCTTCCTACTGCGTGAAACCTTTAGCCACTAGTTGGGATTTATACTTGTCAATTTCGCCATGTTGGTTGTATTTAATTTTGTAAACCCATTTGCATTCGATGGTTTTAACACCTGTAGGACAATCAACAAGTTTCCAAGTGTTGTTATCAATTATTGCTTGATATTCCTCAACCATAGCCTGTTGCCATTCTTTATGTTTTACTGCTTCTTTGTAGGTGGAAGGTTCAGTAAAATCATGTGCTACTAAGGCAAAATTCCCTTCATTGTTGTGTGATCCCCTTGTTCCCATTTTATTTTTCTCATCAGGCCTTACATCTTTCAAAAGTTGAACTGCCCATTTAGGTAGTTGATGTTCACTGGTTTGGGGATCTGAATTACCATTATTGTAAATTGGATTAATGTAAACCGATGTTCGTCAATCAATTGAAGAGTTTGGAGGTGGAGAATCATTGTCAGATGAACTGTCGCTACTAGGAGATTCATATGAACTGCTGGAAGAACCATATGATGTTGTCGAAGTAACTGGACTGGATGAAACATCTGCAGATGAAGGAAAATCAAGTTCATACCAATTATGTGAATTTGGTGAACTTTGAACTTTTCCTTTTCTTTTATGTCCTTTAGTTTCTAACTTTTGAAGAAGACTTTCTATTTCGTCAGCACTTTTACTTTCAGTTTCATCAAAAATGACATCCCTGCTCACAATAAATTTTCCATTGGAAAAAATTCGATACCCTTTCTTCTCATCAGAATACCCAATCATTGTGCATTTCAAGCTTCTTGAGTCAAGCTTAGTTCATTTTTCTTTAGGAACTAAGGCATAACATATTGATCCAAAAACTCGAAGATGTTTAACTCGAGGTTTGAAACCAAACCATGCTTCATAAGGTGTGATTCCATCCAAAGAAGCAATTGGAGATCTGTTCCTTGAGTAGATAGATGTATATATTTCTTCTGCCCAATAGGTAGAACTTAACCTTTTAAAAATTAACATGGATCTTTCCATTCCTAACAATGTGCGATTCATTCGTTCTGCGACTCCATTTTGCTAAGGAGTGTAGAAATTAGTAAAATGTATTCTTATCCCATTGTTTGTGCAATAAGTGTTGAATTCATTAGAAGTGAATTCTCCGCCATTATCTGTTCTGAGTGTACCTATATTTTCTTTAACTTCGTTTTCAACAAGTTGTCGAAAAATCTTAAATTTTTCAAATACTTCGGAATTTTGCTTCAAGAAGTAAACCCATGTTATTCTACTGAAATCATCAACAAAGAGTAAAAAATATTTGCAACCACCGAAAGAAGTTTCTAGGGGTCCACAAACATCATTGTGAACTAGTTGCAACCGTCGATTGGCATGCCATGAACTTGTTGAAAAACTTTCTCGACTCTGTTTTCCATAAATGCATGCTTCACATTTTGAAGTGTCCTTTTTGAAAGTGGGAAGTCCCTTAACCATCCCTTGTTTTTGCAGTTGAGACAGACTATCAAAGTTGAGATGTCCATATCTCACATGCCACAATCTAATAGGGGATATACCTTACTTACTATTCCTGCAAAGTTTGAATGTCTTGGAATAACTGTTCCTTTCATCCTTAACATTTTTTCGTCTTCATATCCTGTCATCACTGTTTTCATATTTTGTTTGACTGAATTTATCTTAACCAAGCCATCTTCCATAATTACCTGATGTCCTGCTTGTGGAATTGTGACTAAAGACAACAAATTCTTTTTGAAGGTGGGTACATACCATACATTTGAAATCAGTCGTTCTCCAATATCAGGAAAATAAACTTTAACGACTCCTCTTCCATAAGGAGTATGTTTGGTATTATCTGCAAGAAAAATAGAATTAAGATGACATTCTTGAAAATTCCAAAAGAAGTCACGTCTGAAAGTCATGTGTTGAGATGCTCCAGAATCTAAAATCCACGCATCTTCATAATCACTTTGAAAATTAGTGGAAATCTGTAATGTTGAAGATGAGGTAAACACATATTCTGAATCATCATCTTGTCGATCATTTGCAAACTGTGTCGTGTTTTGATGAAACTTGGTGATTTTATCAATGGAAGTGCGACAATCTTTTGCATAATGACCAACTTTGTTACACCTTCTGCAAACAATTTGACTGAAGTCTCTCCCTCTGCCAAAATTTTGTCCTCTGCCCCTACTTTGATTTCTGTGTGGAGTCTGTCCTCTGCCTTGACTGTTGCCTTGAAAAGAGCCTTTGCCTTGACTATTTCCTCTTGCGTGAAAATATCCTCTGCCATGATTGTTTCCTCTATCTTGAAAATACCCTCTTCCTTGACTGTTGCCTCTACCTTGACTATTGCCTCTGCCTTGAAAATTAGTATCTCTATGTTGGCCTCGTCCATGACCTTGTACAAAATTTCCTCTTCCTTTGTTGCTATAACTGTCACTTGAAGTCTTACTTGTGCTTGATTCTGTGAAAAAAACATCTTCTCCAACTTGTTTTTTCTTTCCAAAAGTTTTATTGTGTTGAGATAATAGTTCACTTAGTTCATCAAATGTAAGATTTTCTAACTTGCCAGTGACTTGTAAAGTCTCCAAAAAATGTGTATAGGAAGAAGGAAATCCAGCGATTAAGATTGTGGTCATGAAACTATCATCTACTACTTGAAAACCCGCATTTAGTATTTCCTGCTTAATGTTCTTAAGTCTGGAAATATATTCATGGACATCACCTCCTTCAGTGAATTTTTGTTGAAGCAACTTTAATTGAAGATCAACTTTTTTGGATTCAGGCTGAGTATCAAATAAATCTTTAAAAAAATTCAAAGCAGACCACGCATCAGTCGTATTTTCAATATGAACATACATCTCATCAATAACTGAAGATTTAATAAGTGCTAATGATTTGGCATTTTTAACTTCCCATTTTTCTAATGTCGTTGCATCTGTCACCTTAGTGGGATTAGTATCTGCATTACAGATATCACGCCAAAGTTCATTGTAAATCAGAGTACTTTCAATGAGTCGTTTCCATGTCTTGTATGATTTTGTGCCTTCAAGTTTATCTGATTCGGAGAATAAATTAATTAATTTTGACATTGTAGTTTGTTGAATTTACGCACCAAAAATAATCACACAAAGAAATATGAAGATGAAAAACACACCAGACGCATCACACCAAAGACGATCTATCGGGGCTTGGCCTTGACCCTCGTATAGTCATTGAAACAAGGAAAAAATGACTGAGCTTTGTACTTGGCTCTAGTCAAATTCCAAGGAACTTTCAAAATTTTACACTTTTACAAAATTCTGGCTATCTTGTCCCCCCTCAAAGTAAAAAGACTTTGAGTTACAAAAAGAATCACTTGATAAGATAATAAGATAATTCACATGTAAAATAAAACTATCAGAGTTACTTCACTTATTTCCTTTGAAAAGAACACTTTCAACATTCCTATCAACATCTACCACACACATCAAGATATGGCATCAATAATGGCAATTATAGTTGCCAGAGAGACTCCTTCTGCTGAAGCTGGCAGTGGCCGATCTGATTGTATTTTCACTATAAAAGGATCTGATCCTGGACAATGGCTACTTGTAAATGGAAAAATTTCTAATAGTAGACAACAAATTCCATTACCATAACTACACACCGAACACACATGCCATCACCATCTCCCCCATCCGCCATGGCTTCGCCAGGATAAAGAATCACAATCACTAACAGGTGCCAGTCACTAAAGAATCACGCGTAGGTTACAGTCGCTCCACACACGCATAGATTACAGTCCCTTCACACACGCGTAGGTTTCAGTCGCTCCATGCACGCGTAGGTTGCAGTCGCTCCAGCAATATTGAAGGGCGGGAGTATTGAGGGGCGAGAGTATTGATGGGTGAGAGTATTGATTCTCCTTCAATAAGTGACTTTAGTATTGAGGGGAGAGAGTATTACTCCTCTTTAAAATGTTCACA
Organism: Picea engelmannii; assembly: GCA_009831015.1. Classification (NCBI taxonomy): domain Eukaryota; kingdom Viridiplantae; phylum Streptophyta; class Pinopsida; order Pinales; family Pinaceae; genus Picea; species Picea engelmannii. The sequence continues at coordinate 45,347 of ML844302.1, read as the reverse complement.
CCAGTCATGCAACAGAGGATTTCCACGCACCAGTCCGCAGGTGAATTACCAATTTCTCTTATTGATGCACCCATCGATCCACCAATGCACAATAATGGAAGAAACAATATGTGAATTTTTGATGTTGGAAACAATAATGACAGAAGAGAATTTCTTCGAATGGAAATAACATCTATGCGTGATTCGACCGGAAATAACTTCAATGCCAAGAACTATGACAGGAAAACATGCAATATTTGACTCCATGGGGCTTCAGGAAAACCTTTTAAGAGGAATTTTGATGTTGGATCGTGCACACACAGAGAGTTCGTTGAAGCTAAATTCTTATAACAGTGATAATTAATTCACCATAAATTATTTAGAAATTACACAGCGTTTTGCTTAGACATTACTTTGCCAGAAACTAATTTGTTAATTTTCTAGATTTACAATTTGTAAAATCAGTTTGTGAGTCCACTGACTAAAATATGAAAGTAAAAAAAAATTCTTTTTCCCTTTTTAAAAAAAAAATGAACAATAACTGACCGATTTACTGACAGAGTATGTGCCGACTTTCCTTGGTCTGTAATGCTGGGATCTCTTCCTCAGATCAACTAATATCTTCTTCAATTCAGCAGCATTACTGGAGCTCTGATACCACAATAATGGCCGAAGTGTCCTCAGACACACACTTTTATTAAATAAGAAAAGAAATTACATAAGAGACTTTGCAAGAGTTTACACCCGAACAACACAATACTCTTGCAATGAGTTATATATAAGCTAAATGTCCTAACAAATTCTAGATATGGATCACTTATTAAATAAACAAGTGTCCATTTACAATAAATGCTATCTTAACAATCTTAAAACAATACTCCTAATTTAGAGCCTAAGATACGACACCTCTCTAGAGTCATATCTTTTACAACAATAATGTATTT
>ML844302.1:0-20004 GCA_009831015.1 Picea engelmannii | reverse complement strand
TTACTAATCTAATATGCCCCAATTAAGGGGTAATAAATAACATTACTAATCTAATATGCCCCAATTAAGGGGTAATAAATAACATTACTAATCTAATATGCCCCAATTAAGGGGTAATGAGCCAATATTAGGGCTTAACAAATAGGTTGATGTTCCAAGTTTGTTCTCGTTAGATGACATTGCATATGTTGTTGATTTGCCTATATATGATGAATATGATGATGATTACGATGTTGACTCCCTAGAACAACCAACTGCATGTTCTCTATCAAAAAATGTTCATTTTCAGCAGTGTAATGAAAGAAATCAACCTGCATATCATAGTTACAAAGAAGAAAGTATTGAATCAGTTGAAGGAAATTATTTACCTTTATGATTTTATTCATTTATATTGTTGAAAGAAAATCCTAAGATTATCATTGAAGCAAAGGAATTTGTGTTAATTAAAAAACACACTGATTCACTAAAAAACATTAACAAGAAATTGCAACAATCTTCTCATGTGTTTGATAACTTTGGTACTTGTTACATAGAAGGTCTTGTTAATACAAATTTGCAGCCATTGGTTGAAGACGAATCTGAAAATGAGTGTGTTCAGAAATTCAAAGAAATTGAAAAATGTGCCTATGATAGCAATGGAGAAAATGAAGAAGGTTTTGAAACAGGTGAAAGAACCTTGCCATTGTGTTTTTCCTCTTTTGAACTGTTGAAACAAAATGTCTATAATGTTTCAAATCAGAAATCCTCTAGGCATAATGTTAAATATGAAGAAAGAAGTGGATTTGCAAATGAAAACTATCTTCCATTATGTTTTTCTTCCTTTGAATTGTTGAAAGAAAATCATGACATAACAGAGGAAGTAGGGAAGTCTGATTGCATTCACAGTGGCACTGTTTTACATGAGAAAATTGTTATCAGTGAGGAAGAACAACAACCTTCTCATGCATTTAATGATCATGTTGTTGATTGCATGTAAGATTATCTCAGTTCAGATTTGCAGCATGTGCTCAACTACCAACTTGGAAATAAAGATGGTAGTAAATCAACATCATTATTAGACATGAATTTCTTTCCACCAGGGGTTTCATTTCAGCCAACACTGTCTTCTAATTCAGAAGATTGTTATTTCCAGCAGTCTCAACAGATTGTTCAACCTCTTGGTGGCAATCAACATGTTAAATCAAATGAAAACAAGAATCCAGTGGAAGGGGTGAAATATGATTGTTGTTTTGTGCATATTTTACAGGATCCATTTGCAGTTTTGTTGGAGGTAATGAACAGTCCAAATGTTTTTAATTTTTTATTTTTTTGAGATTTGGATTTATGGATGAATTTTTGAATGAATTATCAGTAAGCAGGATTTGGAGCAAGCTTGTGCTAAGTAAACAGACAGTGGATAAAATGCTTGCATGATTGCATTTTCATTTTGATTTCACTTGATTGGCAGTTCATTGCAACAATTAGAGTAGGTAGGAGTGTGCGAATAAGCTTGTTGGTCAAACATTTATTAGTTTGGATTTCCAGTAATGTGTACAATCATATTTTAGCAGTGTGTTCAGTACTCAGTGGAGAGCAGCATGCAGAGTTTGGTTTTCAGCAGACACTGGTGATAGGTCAGAGCAGGGTACACAAACATGTTTTGGGAGCAGCCCAATGGATCAGGCACGTGGTCTACTATTCTTTTCTACCTCACATGGAGGATATCATCCCCAATAGGAGCCTATGTTATCACCTGCTAATTTGTATCAATTTTTCCCAAAGTGTCTTGTCCTTATGTTATTTTTCCACTTAGACTTTCAAACTGTTTCACCAGCTCCATCAAGCTCCCATCACCTAAATCCTTCGCTCAACTGGTCATCCAAAACATTCATGTCCTCCATAATTCAATAATTTGACAAATATCCCAAACCTATACCTAGTCTTACTGCTTATCTAATTCCCTTAGTTCCATCACTTCATTCATTTTTACTCTCTTTTTCATATTTCCATTGAAAATAAAAAATATTCATTTTATTAAGCACCCTTATCCTATCCACAAAGTCATGTGTTAAGGCCTCATATGCCCAAAGTCTTTAAAAATTTGGAAAAAACGATTATTATTAATATAAATATTTTTTAAAATATTTATATTAATATTTAATCCAATATTTAATTTATGGAATCACGTCAAATCATATCATGGGCACGAATCTCAATTTATAATGTGGAAAAGTCAAAGGTTGGATGGAGGGAGCACATACATATAGGGGATTGAAGTAACGAGGAGGTTTATTTGATGGACACATGTTTTTACGTGGAGCACATCAGAGGTAAACACAATTTGATTTAAACCACTTTAGCGCAAGCTCGATATAATAAATGCAAGCATTTATCATATTTTCTATGTGGCATTTTTCTAGGAGTGCATTTCAATAATGATTATGGGATTTCCAATAAAAGAAATTCCTCCTCATGGTGAAAAGGTTTTACGGAGGTAAGATTTAAGTTTTACAAATTAAAGACATTAATGTTATTTCCATGCAAAAGATTTATACTTGGATAATTCTTTATCCAAATATTTACAGAAGTAAAAGGAGAAGATAAAAGGTATTTTTCCAAAGACGGTAAATTGGAAAAACATTACACAGTAAATGTTTTTCCATAGTGAAATGGTAAATTGGAAAAGCATTACATAGTAAATGTTTTTTACATGGAAATGGTAACAGTAAATGCTTTTTAGAATGAAATGGTGAATTGGGCAAACAATACATGGTTTTAAAAACCATGGGCATGAATTAAATTATGGAGATTTAATTCTACAGGATAGAAAATATTTGGGAATTATTTTTATTTCAAATATATTATTCCCAAATGTTTAATGAGAATATGGATAAATGAAATTATATTTGAAATATTATGAGTGACATTTCAAAGAGAACATGGTAGAGGAAGGATATGGAGCATCAGAGGAATCTGCAGGGGTCATGAAATGGTTTTTCTGAAAACTATCATTTGTAATCATTAAAGAAGTTGTAACGTTTCATTTCATTTATTGTAACCGGTTGCACACTGAAGGAACTCGAATTGTATAAGTATTAGAGGTTCTAAGTGTATTAAGAGAGGGAAGAAGTGCAAGGGAACAATTCTGGTGGTTCTGGACTCTATTGTAATTTTTTGGGACTGAATTGAATACATATACATAAGCATTTTTAACTGTTTATGAAAAGATTATAATTGGATGTGATATGAGTTCTGTCTTCTTTCATAGTGTATAATTACTGTGATATTTTATTTCATTTCAATTTCATCTGTTTAAATTGAAGAGACAAAAGCCTAGAATTCATCTCATGATGCTCTTGGCTTAGCAATTTAGATTGTGTATATTTCTTCTTAACCAATTCAGAATTCATTCATGTAATGCTCTGATGCGGTTATTTGTTTCCTCTTTCCTCTTACCACTCTGATTTATTTTAAGTTACAACTCATATTCGTTGCCTCATTTAGCCTTTGTCCTCTGGAGAGTTCTATCGGTTTATCATTGTTTTCATCCAATTTCAGAATTTTGACTCCATAGCCCTATGTGTCCCTCCTCTTCTTGGCTAACAAAATTTATAAAACCACTCAAAACAAACCAAATCTAGCCACCGATTTCCATATATATATCAAGTGACATGAGAGATACCTATATGAGTTGAGAAGGCTAGTGCCTCATCTCTAAAGCTGGTTGAAACAGTTACCTCTGTCATTTGTCTATTCAGCCGGACAGATTTACAGAGTTCTAACACCTACCTTCTCTCCTTTTGCTATCACCAATGATCCTTTGGTGACCTTCCACACCTTATCTGTAAATATGGATATACAACCTTCACTTGCCAACTGGCATGTTGAAATTATATTTTTCCTTAGATATGAAACATGTCTTACCTCTTTCAACAACCATTGGTTTCCATTGCTTTGATTTAATTTTACCTTTCCCATTCCAACAATTTTTCATTGTGCATCATCACCCAAATGAACCTATCCAAAATCACCTGAACATAATATAGAAAATGTTTCCTATGGGGTGTGGCATGAAATGAAGCCCCTAAATCCACTACCCAAGACTCAAAAATATTATCTACAGAAAGAATCAAAGCATCTTGTAACACATAACCTGTTACATTTGCTTCCTAATTTTTCTCATGTTGTCCATCTCTTTGTTTCTTTGGAGATATACAGTCTTTCTTTAGATGTCCTTTCTTCCCACAATTCCAACACTCTATCTTTCCAAATATGGATTTGGATCTGCCCTTCCTAGAATTCTTGTGGTTCCCTTATCCCTTTCCTCTATCCTTTTGTCTTCCTTTGTTCTCCATGTTTAACGAATTACCTGATGTCTCACCTGTGCTTTTCTGTCGCATTTCCTCACTAAGGATAACACCAACACCATCATCAAATTTTAAAGTGTTTGAACTAGAGACAAGGTTACTTACAACCATGACCAAGTCATTCCATCTTTCTGGAAATGAGCACAAGATTAGAAGAGCCCTTACCTCCTCATCAAAGTCCACTTTTACAGAAATTAGTTGATTAGTAACCATATTAAATTCATTTAAATGATCTACAATAGACCCACCTTCTGACATGTTCATATTAAATAATCTCTTGATTACAAATACCTTATTGGACGCTGAGGGTTTTTAATAGATTTTAGCCAATATGTCCATCATCTCCTTTGTTGTCCTTTCTTTCGAAATATTGAAATCCACTGATGCTTCCAAGATCATTCGTATCGTTCCTAGTGCCTTTATGTCAAGAACCTCCCATATTTGTCCTTGCTGGCCATCGGCTTCTCTATTATTCCATCCAATGGTAGGAATAGATCCTTCTGATATAAATAATATTCCATCTTCATATCCCATAACTAGTCGTTTTGGATGTTAAATTTCTCAACCCTAAACTTTGCATCTTTTGCCATTTCTCCCACTCAAACTAGGAACCCTCTTTTTCTGCGAGTTACCTTTCGCTTTGATACCAGTTGTTACAAAAAATAGGATCGTGAAGCAATAAAATAAAATAAAATGCCGAAATAAAACACAGAATATACACAATACAATAGAGACATAGATATGTGTGGTTCATCCATTGTGGGATACGTCCACCAGACAAATTTTCATGTCCTTCCTTTATTATTATCCAACAACTAAAGGGATACAACCTACAACAAACTGCCTGTAACTTTCGCTTATTTCTCTCACAGTATCCTATCTTGGAATACAATATTCATAATGATACATAGCCACAATACATTTCCCTCATAAAAGAGGGTTTCCTTATAGGAAAAAATACTGTAACATTACTTATATCGTCATATCTATGACCTTATAATGAATGGTCTAGATTTACAATGAAATTACAATATACATTGACAAGGCAATTTTTCCTTAGGGGGCTTCACGCCCGGACCCCCCAGCCGGGGGGATGGACCCCCCAGATCCCGCAGAGGGGGTAATCCCCCTCTACACTCCCCCGCATGGAGGATTGTACATTCTTCCGGGGTGTAAAGTCTTAATGGGGTATAAACACAGTTGAGAGCAAAGAACTATGAATAAGGATGATAATCAGGCTCCACAACCAACACCAATAATATCTCCTACATCTTGAAGAGTAGTCTTGTCCCACTTGAGCCTCTTCTCTAGATATGGATATGCATCTACATGCACTGACTCTGCATCTGACTGTACTGACTCTGTTTCTGGATCATCTAAATCCTATGAATCGAAACTCTCATTTGAAGAAGATTCAACATGTGCATGCTCATCATCTCTAATAGGTGGAAGAACAAAAGTGTTTGCATGCAGCTACTAAGGTATATGCGAGACACTTTCCTCAAATTGGACACTTCACTCAATGATGAGCCAGTCTGAGGAAAGATCAATGAGTTTGTATCCCTTCACACCATCAAGGTATCCAAAAAATATACACTCTGTGCTTTATGGATCAAGTGCCTTCCTCTTCTCAGAGGGAATCCTGGCCCATGCACATGAACCGTAAATACGAAAGTGGGTCACTTCTAATTTGAGGCCACTCCAAGCATTGTAGGGGTTCTTATCCTTGAAATATATATGGGGAGATATGTTATATATGTAGGTTGAAAAATTATGTGCTTCAACCCATAATCTCCATGGAAGTGGCATTGCATGTAGCATGCAAGATGCCATCTCTTTTAGAGATCTATTTTTCCTCTCATTAACTATGATTTGTTGGAGAGTATAGGGAACTGTGTGTTGCAGTTGAATCCCTACCTCATGACAAAGAATCTGTATCTAATGGTTGACATATTCTCCCTCGTTATCTATTCAAAGGACTTTGATTTTCTTTCTTGACTGTGTCTCAACAAGGGCTTTGAAATATTTGAGGTGTTGAAAGACCTCTAATTTTTTCCTAAGAAAGAAAATCCATGTGAAGAGTGAGAAATCATCAAAACCAATGAGAATGTACCTTTCTTTGTTGATTTATGGATGTGGAAAGGGACTCATGAGGTCACTATGGATCAGATCTAAAGGAAAGGAAGCCTTCTGAGTCTTTGCTTTGTCGAATTTCCCTTGAGGGTGTTTTCCAAGAACACATCCCTCACAAATTCCTTTGGAGAAGTGGATGTCATGTAGACCATCAACCATTCCTTTATTTCTAAGATGTTGCATATATATGAAATTTAAATTCATGAACCTTTCGTGCCATATCCTACTGCTTTAATCAGAATGGGTAAGCAATAATGTAGAATCTGGTTCAATAAATTTAGAAAATGTGTAGAGTCTAGATTGATGATTTACCTCACCGATAGAAACCCTGGAATTGGTTTTCATGCCATAGATATCCAATTCATCAAGTGTGAATATGACTCTCTTTCCGGTGTCATAATTTTTCATCTTATACACAAAGAGAATATTGATGGAAAGTTTGGGAACGTCTAGCACATTCTCCAAGCTTCCTTTTGTGAGGTCAATTTTTCCTTTGTCGGTGACCTCGACTGGAGACTTGTCCCCCATTAGAATAAAAGGAACTTTGCATGCATCCAATGAATACTAGACTTCTTTTGTGTCATACATGTGGTGTGATTCACCTCAATCTATGATCCAAGCATTGGGAGAGGAGTTTATGGAAATCAAATCATGGCTAGAATTGTCTTTCTTGGGATTTTGATCTTCTTGCTTCTTCTTCTTGGAACCCTCAGGGATGTGATCTCCAAGATTGTTTTTGTTATCACTAAAATTTCATCTGCAAATGGTTATAGGAATCCAGCATCTCCAAACACTATTAAGTTCACCCATGGACCAAAATTACCAAAAACGCATTTCCAAAAGGTCCAAAACTATACAACCAATTATAAAATCAGGATGCACTATGACTATACAGGGAGTGTGCGCACATGCGCCATCAAGAAACAAAAGAAAAGCGCACATGCGCACAATGCGCAAATGTGGATGCTAAAAGACGTACACACCTGAGAACGACGCATTTATGATGTTGGTCGGCCTCCTACCCACTTCTGGTTCAGCTTCCAAGTCGATTTGACATCCAAATCTCGGCTAAATCTGGCTTGGTGGCTAGTCAAAGACCTAAAGGTGCCCTAAACAACCCCTTGTTCACACTAAAAGATGGTTGCATAATACCTCAAATTTGTGTTATAAAAAGAGGCCATGGGTGCACTACATCTTCAAGGAATTCATTTGTAAGGTTATGTTGTTGCTATTCTCTTGGGGAATCCTCTTTTCTCATCAAGCGCATACTAGCACCATTCCATTGAGCTATTCACATCACCCTTGGAGTGGATTAGCTTGGGATTCTTTCACCATTTCTTTCAAGTTTTCAAGTTGTAATCAGAGCTCAATATTGGGGGTCCAAGAGCCCTCCCTTGGAGGAAGAAGGGACCTAAAGTCCCCCTTTCTCTTTGGTGTTTTATTTTCACTAATACAATCCTTTCCATTGGTGACATAAGTCTTGTTTGTTCCTTGTTCTTATGTCCTTATGCACTATAGTTTAATTGTTTTTTTCAATCCTAGTTTAATTCTTATCTTAGTCTGTTATGCTCTATTCTTTTAACCCTTTCCTTTACTGTTGTATTTCTTAGCTAACCCAACTAAGCTTGTAAGAACCTCTATTTTTCTCATTCAGGTGACAAAAGAGGTGCAACAGATTGGCAACTCCACTGGGGAAAGGTATCAATTTTCTGCCCCTTTGGGGTTATTTTAGCTCTTCTTTTTGTTTATTTAACCTGCAGGTACCATAACCAGCCCAAGCCAACCTACAGGAAGCCAAATTCAAAGTTGAGTTGAAGGAATTTCATCCAAAATTTTCTTCACGGTTGTGAGACAATTGTGCGTGGGTTTATCAGCCCACAGTCGTGCATCATGCGCACGTGCACCAAAATCATTGTATTACTCAGCACCTTCTGCGCACCTGCGCCCATCAACCTCTTCTAGTTCACACATTAGCACTCAAAGAACCTCTGTCTAGTCTGAGACCCATGCACCTGTGCAGAAAAATACACATTGTAAGATTTTTATGATCTGTGGAGGGCCCATAACCTTCTGAAAGTTGATTCCATGCATGTTGTAATCTACACTACACTTACATTCCCTCTCCATATAAAGGGATTAGCCAAAACACATAGGCACTTAAGGGTAAAATCATAACTTTTCCTCCTTTTGTCATTTTTCCACATGGATGGCTTGCTTTGACTAAAGTTAAGTTGGAATCATTTCACATAACATATAAAACTTGCATTGGGACTAGAAATTGGATAACAATCGTTGAGTATTCTCTTCTCTCACGCTTCAAAGCGACCTTGAGAATCAGAAAGAGGTTGTGGGATAATTTCGTTTCCCTTAAATAGACAAAATATTTAGGAGAGGACAACAGCCCCCTCGGGACTCCTCTTAGTTTATTTTTCAAACACATCTTAAGATTGTAACGGGCCCACACATGCCCACATGCTACAAAGATAGGATAGTGTTGAAATTTTCTTTCTTAGATTAAATCACTAGGAAAGTTTAAAGGTTTTGTAACGGGCCCATACATGCCCACATATTGACAATCTAGGATAGTTTCAAAGATTTCTTAGATTAAATCACATTTAGGGAGTTAAAGGAATAGTAAAGGACCCACATGTCCACATGCTAGTTTCCTAGGGATTTTAAAATTCCGCAAGGTTGTACCAATGACATTTAGTTAATTAGGTAATCAAAGACTTGTAAGGACCAAGCGAATTCCACATGCAGCAAGGTGACACCTAATTTATTAAAACTTGGCACACTTTCACTTGTTCACACACAAGATCACCAATCACTCACATAGTTTTATCTAGAAGTTGTGGAGGTCAAAGTAAGTTTCCTCCAACGAGATTCCAAAGCACCCCACCCCTTTTCTTGACAAAACTATCCACTCCCATTTAATTTCAATGAGGTTGGTTCACACCCCCAATCTCTCACACAAACACATCTAAAATTTTCTAAAAAACTCACTAAGTTTTACTCCATAGGAGGTGCCAAAAGAATTTTTTAGTCTAGGTAGGATCTCAGGGATAGGCATCCAAATAAATCCCCATTATCTGGTTACATTTTCAAAACAATAGAAGTTTTCAAATAGGAAACTTTAAATCCTCCAAGTCAAGTGTTCCTAACACCATAAAGAAGGGAGATACCTATGAAGGGTTGAAGGCCAAGGTCCAGTTGTTCTGTGAATCCCCCTTGAGGCACCCTCCTCTTGGATGGGATTCATCCTGTGACCCATTTCTTAGGCCAACAATCTAAATGTTTCACTTTGACCGAGGTACCTAGTGACCAAATTTTAGGACATCTACCCAGGCGGGAATTGTGGGCTGCAATTGCACCTTGATAAGATTTTGTGTGGCTCTTGGGAAATATCTCCAGTTCTTTCAGGATATGCCCCCTCTACCCCTCATTATAACTGATTACTTCATCCTTCACTAGTTTCTATTCCGGTGGCTTCAGACCCCATTGTTGAGTGCTATTGGAAGGTCCAGTGCTATTTGAGAAGAATGACGTTACGTATTTTAAGACACGATCATTTGTTTTCTTTGTTCTCCCACGTGAAAAAAACTCACCTATTCACATGTATATACTTCTTTATCAAAACACTTTATGTATGATGCCCTTCTGATTACATTTGATTTGGAAATATATTGTGAAAGTTCAAGAAATTGCAGCAAAGACTCTTGTTTACTTATTTCTCTCACCACCATTCACACACATTCACTCAGCTAGTCAGACATCATAGGGGATCCACAGAACCCCCTATCATTCCAAACGCTTGCTAAATCTCCCTCCTATTCTAGGAGTCATTACTAGTCTTGCCAACTCATCGGCTCCCCCTTCTCACATCCATGTGAGTGCCACTGTCTAGGGATCAACATTTCTTGGTTCCACCCTACTTGGGTCCACTTCCCAAGGTCAACCTTCCACTCACTCTCCTTTGCATGGAAGTGGGAGGCCAACTTCTTCCCACGGAGGAAGTACAAACCCACCTAGCCCCCTCCAAGGGTCAGGTACTCAGACCACTCACACTATGGCTGGAATTAATCCTCCGCCACCACCCCATATGCCATATTTGGCTTCCCTCAATATCATGGATCTAACTAAACTCACTAATGATCCTATATTGCACAACCCCACGTGGCATGCAATCCCTACAAAACTTTATTCAGACATCCCCAAGTTTGAAGGAAAAGAAGGAGACGATCCCGCCAACCATATCATGACCTTTCACCTATGGTGTTCTTCAAATAAAATCATGGAAGATTCCATCCGATTGAGGTTATTTCAATGTACTCTCATTGGCCCATCAACCAAATGGTATGTAGAAGAAAAATCTGGGTCCCACTCGACTTTTGAATCCTTGGCCAAAGCATTTTTTACCTTCTTTCAACTACCCATTCGTCACGACAATGGCCTTGAACTACTTTCAGAATTCAAACAAACTGCCTCCACACATATTGCTGACCACATCCATGAATGGCATTGATGACTTAGCCTCTGCAAAGATGAGGCTACCCCCCAACAATGTCTCAATTGGTTCCTCAAATCACTTGTTTCCCTCCTGGAAAAATATGTGGTTGCCACCTTGCCCCAGTCTGAGGAAGAGGCCATTAGCAAGACTCAACAATTCAAACTCATTTACGCCTAGTCCGACTACCTATACATGGTACTCCCGGATGCCCCAAGACCCATGCCATTCATCCAAGACAAACTTGGGATGTCTCACTCAACATATGGATTGATTGGTAACACTACACACCACAACCCACAGCCTCAATGACCACCGATGTATGGCACACCCCAATATCCACCGTCATATGGAGGAATACCTTATTATCCTCCTCCTCCTTATCAACAGTCATACCTTTTTTCCCTGCCTCCACCCATCAGTGGACCCTCACCAACACCCATACTATGCCCATCTATTCAACCAAGTGTTGGTACTCCCTCTACCTTAGCCTATACCCTAAGCACTAGAGAAAGCGCCATGCCTTCCTATGTACCTTATGGATCATTGCCACAACAAAATCTGTACTTCCCATTTCTTGGCTCCACCACAAGGGAATCCACATGTTGGGGTTAATTTTGTTCAACCATCTCCCATTCAATAGTATCAAAATTTTGAACAAATGAATACGGAAAATCCATCCCATCAATCGAACAATGCCAAAAAGAAAGGAAAAAACCAGAACAATAATAATCTTGGACCAAGAGGAAACCAGAACCAACCTTCTGGGGGCAACCAAAACATAGGGAACCAAAACCCTCAAGGGGGAAATAATAAATGCCAAGGGAAAAATAACAACAATCTTCCGACCAATTTCCCTTGTGCCCTTTGTATTGAGTTTGGTCACTATACTCACCATTGCCCCCAAATTGCCGACTTCAAACAGATGAAAGAATCTGTAAGTGGACCATGTCCCCCGACACTGCCTGCCCCCCAGCAGGCCCCATAGCAATATGTGTAGAAACCACCCCCAGTCGTGCTGCAAAACCCCATCCCGCACAAGGGGGTAATGAACACCCAACAAGACATGTAGCCTACCCTACCACAAATAGAACAATATCCCAATCCAGGAAATCATGTCTATCGTACTATCTTCCTCACTGGTGAGGAAGAAGTTCTTCTACAAACACGTAGTCGTCAATACAACGCAACTCTTGAGTCAACTCCAACCACCTCGGATGCACCCCCAGTCATAACTGGGTCCCCTTTGATGATTCCTCACCCTAATACTAACCCACCCCTTCGTATTCCTCACATCCCCTTATGCAGGAATGTCCTTAACCCTCATGCTAGGGAAACTCATAATTATAGTTTGGTCGATGATTTGGCACAATCTCCTACTGCTATGTTAGTCTTAGAAGTCCTTCAAACTTGTCCTACTCAACGTAAGTCGTTACTTTCTTCTCTCAGAGAAGTCAACCGTGCAGATAACCAACTCATTACATTTGATCTCGATAGTGGATAACCTCGCCTCCCCACTCTCATCGCTTTTCAAATCCCCGTTAAAATCCGAAACATTACAATTCACCATTGCATCATTGATGAGGGTGCATCCACATGAATTATATCAAAATCTATATGGAATAAACTCGGTTCCCCCGAACTTATACCATCTACCATTACCTTGAGAGACTACAATGGAAGACCCTCATCTCTCGAGGGACTCTTCCAAAATGTCCCCATCGAGATTGGGGGAAAAACCATTCTGATTGACATTGAGGTTATTGATGCCCCACTAAACTACAATATCTTGTTTGGTCATAGCTACATGTATTCTATGAAGGCCATTACCTCTTCTGTGTTCTGAACCATAATGTTTCCCCATAACATAAAAATCATTACCATCAATCAAGTATCACATTATGAGCCCAACCCCTCATCCAACATCGATAACATCTTCCCTTTCATACACACTAATCTCGACGCCTATCCACTCATCAAGATGGGCCCCAAAATATTCAAAGACCCATTGTTGCTAGGGACATACCACAGAGCAGCACAGCTCCTCCATCCCTCAGCCCAAGTATGTGTCATATCCTCCAACAGAATGACAACTAAAGATATCTCCCTCCCACTGAAGCCTCTTTTATCCTTGACGTCCCACTAGTCGCAGAACATCTCCCTCGGGATCCCTCTGGAACTAGCTCAACTCGACCCATTCCTGATCTTCCCCTCCCCCAGGGCCATATCCCAATCTCGAAAACTGCTCCCCAGGCCATTACCCAAATCCCTTTCTTTTACCCCCCACCAGGTATACAAGCTTTCCAGGTAGTTGCAACGCTTACCCTTCCTAACATGGTACTAGAAATCCTAGTTTGGTATTTACATCCACCTGAGATGGTCCCTCATCCATCCCTCCCCCCCCAAACCGATGGAGTTCCGATGCAGATTCCAATACCTACTCCTGAAGCAACACCCTCACCCCCTCTTGCTAATGCCATCGCTACAGTTGGGGGTAGACGAAAGAATAAAGAGCCCATCACTCCTCCCCCTCCTCGCATCCAACCACCTTGTGCACTCTGTGAGAAAAAATGACACCCCACTAATCGATTTCGCTCTCTCCCCGAGTTATGTAATCTCATTCAACTCCCTTGAGAACCACCATCGCTCATCGCTTCCTCCAGTATTGTTGATATCTCCCCAAACACAAGTAACAAAGGACTGCTGACCAAATTTGCATACGCCATATGTTCAGAATATGGCCATTACACACACCATTGTCTAGCGTTACCTCAATTCTGGCAGACGCTAACAGCCATACACCAGAGTTTTCAGCAAGGACCCACCCCAACTCACGTCACTGACATCCATTATGTCACGACTTCAGTCAATGAATGGATGAGATGTCCTTTCTCTTTATGCGAATCACTTGATCATTTCACATATCAATGTCCTATGATCATTAAATACAGGTGTCACCAAATGACCCTTATTCAAAATCACACACCTTCTCCTCCCACAGAACTAGTGAATACCTTTACCCCATCACTTGCTATGGTTCATATCTTGTCACCAGAACCTGAGACACTCCCTACTCCCCCTTGTTTCTTGGATGACTTATACAAGGATTTACCCCCAAATCCCCCTAATTCCCCCATTCATTTCCCCATGGAAATGTTATGCCCGACTACCATTTTTAACCCTCAGTATCTTGATATTTGGTTTATGTCGAGTGAACCATCACAATCTCCTTGCATCACTACCCCTGCTTGTTCATCACCAGACGACAATCACATGGTGACAGTCACCGACATTCCTCTTCTGGATCCCTTGTATTCCTGACAATTCCACTATGACAAGGACATACTCGAGGAATTAATCACCCCCGACTACCCATGGGATGTGCTACACCACCGATCTCTCTTTATTTCACAGGAAGCCTTAGCACCTCCTAACCAACACCCCATATATGCAGTTCAAACTAAGGATTTTATCCCATCAGGGCATATCGATTGGTTCAACAACCCTATCCCTACCCCTGATGATTTTGAAGAAGGAAATATGGCCAACATTTCCCCCACCATTAAAACATATATTTTCATCAAAAAGGGAGTCATCGAGGAAATCACTATTGGCGCCGCATGCACTCCTGAAGGAATTACTTCTTACAAAGCTCTCTTCTAGAAATACCGGGACATTTTTGCCTAATCATACACGAAGATGCCTGGCCTTGAACCCTCTATCGTTGAACATCACATCGACACTTGGCCTGATATCACACCAGTCCACCAAAAACAGTGACCACTACACCCATCCAAAGCGTTGTCCATCAAAGACGCGATTGACAAATTATGCGCTGCAGGGTTCATTTACCCCATCGCCTATATGTCATGGGTCTCCAACTCTGTCCCTGTTAACAAAAAATAGGGCACTATCCGTGTCTGTAAGAAATTCCACGACCTCAATCACGTGTGTCCCAAAGACAACTTTCCAACTCCCTTCATCAACCAAATTATCGATGATTGCATAGGTCACGAGGCTTTGTCCTTCATGGACGGTTTCTCTGGCTACAACCAAATCCAAATTCACCTTGCTGATCAATACAAGACCACATTCACTACCCCTTGGAGCACCTTTGCGTATCGTGTCATGCCATTTGGCCTCAAGAATGTTGGCTCCACTTTCCAACGGGCCATGACATATGTTTTTCATGACCTAGCTCATATCATCCTCACATATTTGGATGACCTTACCGCTTGATCCAAGAAATGCACTCAGCATCTCGATGATCTATGCATCATCTTTCACAGGTGTCATCAGTATAATATCCACTTGAATCCCCTCAAGTGTGTATTCTGCATCACTGTTGGCCTCCTTCTTGGGTTCATTGTTTCCCAAAGAGGTATTATTGTGGATCCCCTAAAAGTCCAAGCCATAATGTAAATTCCCCCTCCTCGGAATTTATGCTAATTGTAGAGCCTACAAGGAAAAGATAACTTTTTATGGCACTTTGTCCCAGACTATGCCACTTGAGCACATAGTTTCATTCACTTACTACACCATGACATCCCATTCCACTGGGATGAACATGCCCCAAACACTTTCGATGATCTTAAAAAAGCTCTCTCCAACACCCCTTTGATTTTTCGACCCGACTATAACCACAGATATATCCTCTACATATCGGCCTCATCCGTCTCAGTAGCAGGAGTTCTCGTTCAAATTGGAGATGATGACCATGAGCATGTCATTTACTACATTAGTAAAAATATCTCAGAGACACCGTTGAAATATAATCACGAAGAGAAACTATCCCTTGCAGTCATTCTCGCAGTCTAGAAGTTGTGCCATTACTTTCTGCTTTGAACTACCAAATTCATAGCAGATTCCAACCCCATGCAATACTTTCTCATTTGTCGACAAATTAATGGTAAATTTTCTCAATGGATTGTCATCCTTCAAGAGTACGATCTCGAATTTTCAACACCTAAGAGCAAGAAATCTCTCATCCTCACTCAACTTATCACGACATTTCCCTCCGACACTACCAGTTCACCGGTCAAAACCAACTTCCCCGATGAACATCTCTTTTACATCCCCTCGGATGACCCTTGGTATGGTGATCTTCTCGTCTATCTCCAAACACAAAAATTTGGAAACCACCTCTCCAGAGATGATCGTTGACGTATTCGTCACCAGGCACCCCACCACCTCCTCATCGGGGATATCTTATATTGGTGAGGGGTCAACACCATACTCCATCAATGCCAAGGATGATTTTAAGGATGGAAATTTATTTTAAAATGTAGAAACCTTGGTGAATATTACTAATCCTTCATATGTCAACTATAAATGTTTGGCGATATTTTTGTAAAAATATCCAATTTTCTAAGTATTTTATGTAGTTTTTATAAAATTTTGGCGATTTTTAAGGTAAAATAATTTTATCCTATAGAATTTGGGTGAATCATTTTTAAAATAGTGAATCTCTTTTTTGGAAAAACCATGGAAAATTATCCCACAAGCGAAATTTAGCCCCTAAAATCATCCATGGTCAATGCTTGACTATTGATGAGGCCGACAGAGTATTAAACGAATTCCATAGCGATGCTTGTGGGGGCCATCTCTCAGGGATGTCCACCACTCAGAAAATCATTCGTGCAGGTTACTTTTGGCCTACATTATTTCACAAATGCATCCATGCCGTGAAACGATGTGATAAATGCTAGCTTTATGCCAACAAAGCATGCACACCACCTACTCTTCTACACCCAGTCATCATCGTTGGTCCCTTTTGTAAATGGGGCATTGACTTCATTACTTGCAACCCTCCATCCAACAATGGACACAAATACATAGTTTTTTCAATCGATTACTTTACGAAGTGGGCTGAAGCCATGCCTACCTTCAGCAACACCACTGAAACAACAACACATTTTTTCTTTAACCATGTCATGTCCTGCTTTGGAGTACCACTCCAACTAGTCTCTGATCACGGGAAACATTTCAAGAATGAGATTTTCATTGAACTCTCATCCAAGTTAGGCTTCTCCCACGAGTTTGCCTCACCATAATACCCTTAGTCCAACAAACAGGTAGAAGCAATTAACAAGGTCCTCAAAACCATGTTGCAGTGCATGATTAACAAACATAAAACCAATTGGCATCATATGCTATTTTCCACACTCTGGGCTTATCGCACAGTAATCAAAACTACCACTGGGTTCACACATTTTCATATAGTCCATAGAGTGGAGGCCACTCTTCCCATTGAGTGCGAAATTCCCACCTTACGCACTTCCATTGAGCTATTACCCAACACTACTCCAATGGAGCAGCATTTGCTAAAATTAGAGTCCCTGGATGAAGATCGTCAATCCTCATTACAAAATAATGAGACAGCCAAAAAATGGTCAAAGGCCACCTTTGATCGTCACGTCAACCTTCGCTCATTCAACGAAGGAGACCTTGTCCTCGCTTACAATATTGCTCACGATACCCTCAACAATGGGAAATTTGAGTCCCTATGGCATGGGCCATACATCATCCAACATTGCCTCACTAAAGGCACATACATCTTGGCCTCCCCAGAGGGCCATCCTCTCAAATAACCCGTCAACGGTTTGTACTTAAAGAAATTTTAAGCCTAAGCGTAGCCTTACTACACTAGGATTTTTCTTTTCTATACGTCTTTCGTAGAGTTTTTTCTCTTCTTTTCTCCATAACTCATGTATAATCTATCACTCGTGTTATTGACAGATGCCACCCCCATTGGCCTACCACATAGGTTACACTGACGAATATAGTCATTGGACACAGAATCTCACTTTGGCTACTTGGACCCTCTATTCACCTTCACATGACCTGCTCCACACCATCGACATATGTTTAGGCTCAGCCACCAACAATCAATAAGAATACACTATCATCATTGGTCTCCTCGTCGAGGCCAGTCATCGCCATATTCATCACCTTAGTGTCTTATTAGATCCCCAACTTGTCGTCCTCCAGCTCAACAATGTGTACCATGTCCGTGATCCTTCCTCTTTCGCAAATACCTGCAGGTTAGACTTTTATCTTGACATTTTGATTTCATTACATTTACACATATCCCAAGACAATTCAATCAAATAATAGATAACATGGCTAACATTATACTAGATTGGCATATATCACATCAAGACATCTTCACACACACATAAACCATCAGAAGTCTGTCATAGCATATAGATTAGACATCATCAACTATATTAAAAAATTATCAACAAAAAACACATCACACATGTACACATTACCAAGATCCCAAAATGTATATCCATATATATATATATAGGTCAAAGTGTCATAAGTGTTTACAAAAACCGTACATCGCCCATAGGCAGTTGAGTCACCTCATCCCTATCAATACAAAATTGGATGTCACAACTATACAAAACAGGCTCACCAGCCTATATCAAATAAAAAAATACATATCTAGTGGCCCTCAGGGCGCCTCTAGTGCTCCAGCACTAGGTCCTCCCTCTGGCGGAGGTACCCCACCATCTCTAAGTACCTCAGGTCCTGGGGGAAATAACCCAGTCATCCTAGCTCTAGCTACAACTGCTCTGCAGATCAGGATCCGTGAATTTGTTAGTAGCCCAATAGACTGCTCAAGGATCCCCTCATCCTCGATTTGCACCCACATCCCCTCGGGCACTCCCCATAGAATTGCCTCTAATCGGTGGTGGAAATCATCGAACTCTCCCCCGACCTCGTCCGGAGGAGAATGTGACGGCCTTGCACCAGGGTCATCATAATGGCATCTCCTAGATGCTCTATCCTCATCACTGGGCCTCACCCCAACATCCTCTCGTCGCTGCCTCTCCCCTGCTCGTGACTCTACCTGTGGTGGTCTCACAGGCCCCTGGCGGGCTGACGCTCTGATCAGATCAACCTTTCGTCCATGCGATCCCACATATACATAAACAAACACATGATAGTATCATCATCCATACAAATATCAATCATATGCTATACTATCTAAACAAATCAAAAACCAACAAAAATAACATCATACCTCAGCAATCGAATACCTCTCCCGGGGGTAATATCATCTCGGGGTCATCAACAAAATCTACCCCACTATATGGAAACTACAATATGATCTGTGGCATCTAGCACCACACTTGTGCAGCCTCGGCTATGAAGTAATGGCCACCCTCCCCACCCCCATGATGAACCAAAATCATCGCCCACCACCATAGTCGTGGCTCTCGTGCCCATGGTGGGTGTAACAAAACTCTCGGGTGCAACATAGGCACCCTCTCTAGAAACCAAGCCACCAGAATCGATCCAAAATAGAAATCCCCTAAGTTCGCCACTCGACACCTCGTGAGTTGTCCCACCATCTTAGCATGCAACATCAAGCCCTAGGAAAAATTCTCACCCCTTAGTGCCTGCTGCATGATCCTCAGCTGGTCGCCATAGATACGTTGAGTCGTGAGCGACCCATAAACTCTCACAATCATCTCTGCCACACAATAATGTACTAGGGAATCCATCACCCCAATCCTCACCACCGACCTGGACATGAAATCCTCTCCCAAACAATATGCCTGAGAAAGGGTCACCAACTGCCCCTATCCAACTATCACCGGCTGCACCGGTAGCAAGGTTCCCTGAAAAGGGAGCCCAGTCAAAAAATAGACATCCTCCTCAGTATAGAATGCCAAGTGCTCCCCACGCACAATAAAACATTGCAATTCCAGACTCCACATGGAAATCAGGAATTGCAACAGATACTCCTGTTCCCTCACTAGTGAGCACTCAAAAAACTTTAGCAACCCACAGGCCACAAAAGCACCATAAACCATTGGCTCCTCATCTCTCACAGCCTCCCTCAATCAGGCTTAGACCCTCCCCCTCCAACAGATCAACATTGTCCCAAATGATCACCTGCATCCACATATACAATACTCGATCAACCATCACAATTCATCAAAACACCAAAATCTCCCCAAAACAGATAAGTTTTTCTCACCCACATATTTGCCTCAAAGGCAC
>ML844301.1:37889-48283 GCA_009831015.1 Picea engelmannii | reverse complement strand
GAAACACTGGACTTGGACAGAAGTCTCAGCAATGCTCCACATTTCTCCTTCCTTCCTTTCTCCATCCATTGATCCATGTCCTTGTGGCCGCTGCTGGACATCCACATCACTAAGTCATTCTCTCCTTCTAGATGCAATACATAGTCATTCAGCTCGAGCCCGGCAATCCCACGGCCAGTATCCAAGACAGAACCCATTTCAACTTCAATTGGATCTCGATCTTGATGAGCTGAGTACAAAAGCCCCAGTTTTCTCATGAACCCCAAAGCCTTCTCTATCGTTGCAGACAACCTTGACCAGAAACAATAAACAACACTCCTAAATAACAGCGCCAACAGAGCAGAGGCAAGGCGGACAGCTTTGCTCACCTGAATTGCACCCTTCTGCAAAAATATGCATATGTCCAATATCATATTTCTGAGCATGTAGACTCTTGTTCGGACATATTGATTCCTGAGATACCCAGGAAGCGGATTCTCCTTCCATTCCTCCAGTCTCTGCACCCAGAATCTCTCAACCCTAAAATCATCATACCATTGTCTCACTCCTCCAGGCTTCTTGTAACCAGTGGCACTGAACCATCTCAAGGCCGGGGCGATACTCCCCACAAGGACTGCAATAGTCTGAGAGAACAACACAGGCCAATTAGCCCACAGATAACTAGACTGCCCAATGCAGAAATCTGTGAAGAAGGATCGAATCTCAGCCTGTATCAGAAGCAGAACACAAATCCATGTCAAAGCCCCAGCAGCAGTAGACAACACAGAGCGTGCCAAAACATACTGTGGACTTCCCGTATGAACCATCAGCCATAATTTGGTGACATCATTCTTCATATACTCCATATCTGCCTTCTGCAACCTCATGGGCGCTTTAGAATCATAGTGGTTATTCAATATTCGATTGGTGGTATCGATTACAAGAGCTGAGGAACACATGAGACCCAGCAGAAGCAACATACAGACCAACACCACCACATGCTCGGCCCTGAATTTGTAGATTACGCCAGTACCTAATTGGGTACAGACGTTTACCATCACTGTAATGACAAAGATGAAGAGAGCCGCCATGTTTGAAACGATCTCTGGATCCTCCATCACTCCCAGCGATGGCATGGAGAAGGCCATGACGACACATATGAAAACGGTGCCGCTGAGTTTGGTTAACTGGTCTTGGGGTCCCGGCATTGGGGTCGACAGATCCACAGGGAGCTTGCAGGCCACCGAAAGCAGCGTGAGGGATGTTGCATTGATGGGGAAGAATCTGCAAGGAAACCATATTCTCCTGTGCAGAAGACCATCGATGGTGTCGATTCCCATTGCTACCATGCATATCACGCATGCCACTGCTATGTATACTCCTATCAGAGGCAAAGGAGCATTGAACTCGCTTTCGTTCGGGCAAATCGTGCCTCCACTCACCATCTTCTTCAACTTGTGAGCTTCTGCAATCTTTCGATTCATTCAGTGCGTTTCCATGGGTATGGATTTCGTGTTTTCGTATGGTTTCTTTGCTTTGACTTGACGTAGCTTTTGCAGTTCGGATTCTCAGGGTCCCATCTTCCAACCTAACACGTGCAGTCTCTGTTTTTGGTGTTTTAGAATTGCACATCGCTAGCACTCTGATGGAATCGCAGCCAGACAAGAACAGAGACGAGGCACCAAAGCACCTGCAAAACAGGTCAGCCAGCAATAATAGGAGCATGAATAACACAACTAAGTTTTTCAGATTAAAATTGGATTTGGTTCTTCAATTTTCTTTGCATCATCCATGCATTTCACGGTGTATTGGTGTATTTATCTATGGTGGAAATTGATAATGGAGAAGACATGCCTACGGTATCAAGATGTTGACAAAGGTTTTATTGGTACTCATCTCAAAAGAGTAGAGAGATCTCTTTCATCTGGGTAATAGATCCGAAGGGTAAAGATTTAATTTTATTACTACCTCTCTGAAAAGAGTCGATTCGATTCAAGATCTGTTCAGTTGTAAGATTTAATATTTGTGGATACAAGTATCTTATTATCGTTTACTTAAATTAATTTTAATTAATTTGATTGAAGGTTAATTTTTTTTTTTTTATAAATAAAAGTTATATTTTTTTCATAGATATGTAAATATCGGGAAATATTATTTTATTTTATTACATATTTAAATATTGTTAAATATTATTTAATTTTTATAAAATTAAGTTAATTTTTTTAGAATTCAGAAAAACTAAAATATCATAATATAAAGCATACAACTAAAATATCCATAATATAAAGCATACAACAAAAATTGTAAAGCATAATTTTATTTTATTTTTGTAATGATGAATTTAAAATTTTTGAAGTTTATAAAAATTTAAATAACTCATAATAATAATAATATATTTTATTTTTATAATGTTGATTTTTTTTTTAAGTTTATAAAAATTTAAATAATAATAATAATATATTTTATTTTTTAATGTTGAATTTAAATTTTTTGAAATTTATAAAAATTTAAATAATAATAATATTTAATTCAAGGTCATCCTTGTGGGATAATAAATTAAATGTGCTTCCTTCAATTAAAAAAAGCACATGTTTTAATTGGTCAACTCACTTGTAATTGATAATATTTTTTTAAAAGTTAAAATTTACAAAAATTAAATGCTCCAAATAATAAGGTTGCAAATATTGTGGACTACGAGAAGGAAATAATAAGCATGCAAATATTGTGGAGTATGAGAAGAAAGAGTGATGAACTGTTTTTTTTTTTTTTTTTCTAAGGAAAAAGTAAGTTTCAAAATGTCTCATTATTTTGATTAGATTTAGAGTTTGAGTGGGTCTAATGGTTAAGAACATGTGTTTCTTCTTAAGAGGTCACAAGTTCAAATCCAAAGGGGCGTAGGGTATGTATACCTCCGTAGACATTACCAGTCAAATCGTTGGGCGGAGGGGGTCCCTTGTCCCACAAACAAGGGGGGTCTCATACACCAATTTGATGTGGCTTAGCCGTGACCTTAAAAATAGATTATTATTATTATTATCAAAATATATAATAAAAAATAAGCAATGATTTGTTTCTCTTAAATAAAATAACATAAAAATGATGGAGGTAACTTATTGATCAAGTCCACTTGTAATTTATTTTTAGAAATTTGATAATTTTTTTTCAGAAAGTTCAAATTTACAAAAATTAAATATTCCAAATAATAATCATGTTAATATTGTGGAGTATGAGGAGTACAAAAATTAAATACTCCAAATAATAATCATGTTAATATTGTGGAGAAATTTACAAAAATTAAATACTCCAAATAATAATCATGTTAATATTGTGGAGTATGAGGAGTACAAAAATTAAATACTACAAATAATAATCATGTTAATATTGTGGAGTATGAAGAGTGATGAATTGGAAGTGTATTCTTTCTTGCTTTCTTAAGAAAAAAGTAAATTTCAAAATGTTTCATTGTTTTGATTAGGTTATATATATATATATATATATATATATATATATATATATAAAAGCAATGGTTTGTTTCTCTCGAATAAAATAACATAAGAATGATGTTGAATAGAATAACATAAGAATGATGGAGATAACTTATGGAGATAACTTATTGGAAAAATACTTTCTTATTTTTTTTTAGGGAAAAGTTAAGGCTTAAGATGACTTAAGATTTTGATTAGGTTGTATTAAAATATATGATAAAAAATAAGCATTGTGGTTTGTTCTTCTTGAATAGAATAACATAAGAATGATGGAGCTAACTTGTTTGAAAAGTACCTTCTTATTTTCTTAGGAGAAAGTTAAGGATTAAGATGACTTATGATTTTGATTAGGTTGCATTAAAGTATATGATAAAAAATAAGCATTGGCTTATTCTTTGAAGAGAAAACATGAGAAGGATGGAAATAATGAATTGGAATAGTACTATTTGTGGTTTTTTTTGGAAAAAAATAAGTTTCATTGTAATTTAATCTCTAATTAAATTACATCAAAATATATTTATTGATTAAATTACATCAAAGTGTATGAAGAAAAATAAGCATTGGTTTGTTTTCTTCAAAGAGAAAACAATTTATATTTAAAACAATAATGTTAAGTGATAATAAGACACATATTATTGAAAGACATAATGTTGTTTAGTTGAAACATGAGACACTATCCCTTAAATATAATTTGGAAAAATACAAGAGAGGAGAAGCATGTTGGACTTAGGGAAGTTGAAGAGTTGGGGATGGTTGGCCTTCCAACTTCAACCTCAGTCGAGTTATTCTCCTATTTACTCTTGCACCACAAAGGAAGAGGGGTTCTTTGGTTAAGAGTGAGTGGAATTGTTGCCTAAATTCTCATTTGAGGACTGATAATGGACCAGAAAGCTTAAGGATACTATAACTTGCACGTTGTTGAGAAATAAAGAGTCTAGATGAAGTAAATTGAATGTTGCTTTTCCCATTTGGGTTTCCAAGGTAAATATTATGTTCATGTGTGATGGATTTTCTCTGTGTATTGTTTTAATGTCGAGTTAGTTTTGTATGTGAGTTCTATTTGAAGACACTCTATATTTAAATTGTTGTATGTGTTTATTTCAATTAGTTGATTCTCAACTATAGTTTAGAGGGTTTCCTTTGTAGTTACCATCTCCATGAGAAAATAAATAGTCCCAATAATGCTTTATTCTCCTTCATTCATCCATTTTTGAGATAAGAAATCTATGGTTGCTAATATAGAGTTGTTGCATTATTCTAGTTAGTTTCTAATTTTGTTGAGCTTGTGATTGTTGGAGAAAATATACCCAATGAATTAGTCCCTCTCATGACAATATATTTCCTCTGGCGATTCTTTGAGCCCATACGCAAGCTTGTTGCACCATGAGAGGTTGTATGCTACCTTTGGAAATTGTTTGAACCCACACACAAGTCATACATATTGCTTTTGCTTTTGTGGGGATTGTGCATGGGTTGTACAGGGCGTACACACTATGGACAAGTCCCACCCTACTTATTGTGCAAATTGTGTGACTTTTTTTCGGAAAAACCCTGAAAAATTGTCGAAATTAAAATGTTGATAACTTTACTTCCCCGACTCTGTTTCGGTCGATTTTTATTTTTAAAATTGGGTATTTGTCCAAGAGGAATTCTAATATCCAATTTTTTTTGAAAAATTCTATTAAAAAAGTTTCAGAATTTAATCTGAAGTGTCGCCCCCTTTTTTTCCTTTTAAAAAACCTGCAAAAAGAACCAAAAATTTATTCCCCCCTTTGGCCAAGGAGAGTGCTCTGATACCAAATTCTATGTACCTAAATAGATCAACGAATATACTTCAAAAATACCCCTTAATATAAACAAGAATAAACCAAAACATTCACCAATATATTGAACACAAGAAATGTAGACAAAACCCTTGAGGAAGGGTAACACCATATATTATTACTTACAGAAGGAATGCACTCCTCAAGCAATGCTTGCTTACTACAATAACAATATTCTTCACTATGCTTTGATATATTGCTTACATTTCTTTATATAACATTCTTTCTATCTCCTATGAACATTCTAGAGAAAGAATATTCTAATAGGTAGAACCTTCTAGAAAGCCTTCTCACCTTTGTTGTGTTCACACTAGAAAGCCTTCCCACTCTCTGATCCTCAACTATTGGATCAAAGTGGCATGCAAGTTGCACACACCAAACAATTGGTGTGAAATGGGACATGCCATCCTAGTGACTAATGAAAGGGTGCCACATGGAAACATAAACGTGGGGGCCTAAAAATTAAATAATGTGCGCGCCAGTGGAGGTAGAGGAAGGAAAATGTAGGGGAAAGAGAAGGAAAAAGAAGAAGATAAAGGTCGACGGGCTAGGGCCAAGGTGGTTGGAAGCTAAGTGGACTTGGGATGCCACATCAACATCCTAGTCAACATAAATCAACCATAATTTACAGAAAATAGTGAAAAATTGCTCAGAAAATGGGTATTTTCCAGGTGTTTAACTTGCAGGCCATTTTCAGAGGCCTAAATGACATTTTGAGAATTCCAGTTTTTATGAAACTATATATACATCTAAAATGATATAGCTCGAAGAGAGTTTTCTAATGATATAAATTGTTCGCCAAATGAAGCATGCATGAGGGAGTTATAGGCAAAATAGTGGAGGGTAATTTTTGGTTACCAGTTTACTCCGGAGGCCATAAATTCTTGCTCAGAGGTCGGATTGGGGCACAGGAGAAATACATGAAAATCTATTGAGCCATAGAAGACATACATGGAGTTAAATTAAAATTTTGGGTACCTAAAAATGCACAGGAGGACATAGAAGGCACCTGTAGCATTCACGACTAAAAAGACAATTGACCTAAAAATTTAGCATGTTATATCTAGCATCCTGGAGCTTAGATGAAGGTGAAACTTGGATAGATTGTCCAAATTATGGTCATGAAGGAACCCAATTGAGCTCTTGTCAAAACTCCAAAGGATCACATACAAAGATGCACGAGCACAACTAAAAATTGCACCTTGTTGAAGGGTGAGCATGAGTAAGTGGGTATTGGTTAAATGGCTATAATTTTCTGCTCATAACTCAAAATTGAGCAAGGAAGAAGTCATTGGAAATGTATTGGACAAAGGAGTCCATTTATTCACCCCAAAATGCGAATTGAGCTATATAATTAACAGAGAAACATAAATATAATTTCTAGTCTATTTAAAGGGCAGAATGATGCATAAATTGATAGGTTTGTTTAGCTATTATAGTCTAACAAATCATATTGCTTGCACATTTTGCAGATTTAAAGGAAAATAGAACAAATTAGAATCATCAAAGAGACCAAAAGCATGGAAGAGGCACAAAGAACCTACAATCATGAAGATGAAGTCAGAGAGTTATGTGTCACCATAGGTAATGCAAAGACAAATTCAAATGGGCATGGAGAAGAAAAGGAGGAGAGCATGAATTTGATAGAAACAAGTAAAAGCCTCCAAAGAGATGTTCAAAGTTATAAGGTTGATAATGAGAGGCTTATGAAAGCCAAGGAGCAACAAGATGGCTTCAACCTCAATTTTCTATAGAGCTTGGACATAATAGAGAAGAAAATGGATAAGGAGACATAATCAAGCAAGTCAGGGAGTCATAGATCTCATGCTAGAAGAGGAGAATATGAAGGTACTGGTAGACACTGTTAGGAACCAAATATCAATATAGCATAGAAAAACCTCAGAATAAGTACTCAATGCCTTGAAAAAGAGAGAAATTCAGATAATAAGCCTCTTCGAGGGGGCAACCTCCTTATACACCACAGAAATGTCCAAATACAAGATGATTCCAAATGAAAATGTCTCCTTGGTATATATAGGAGACTAGGAGGTACGATTACAACTAATGGACCCAAGCTGACATAAATAAAATAATATTACTAATGTAATATGCCCTAATTAAGGGGTAATGTGCCACTATTTAGGGCTTAACATGCCCCTCCCCTTGAGACAAGTGTTGTCCGCAACGCTTAAGTAACTCTTGATGCTTCTGTATAAATGAATCGTTTTCCCAAGTGGAATCTTCAACCAGTGATTTCCTCCATTTAATGAGATACTCTGAAATGGATCTATTCTTCAGTGGGCGAATTCTTGTGTCAGTGATGGCTTCAGGCTCCAATATGATTTTTCCTTCCTTGTCAAGTTCTAGCAATATAGTTTGAACTTGAATCTTGTCACCTATAACCTTCTTTAAGCATGAAACATGGAAAACTGGGTGTACTCGTGAAGATGCAGACAACTCCAATTTGTATGCCATAATACGAATATTTTGCAGCGCCTTATAAGGGCCATAATACTTTGGTGATAATTTATTATCCTTCTTGGCTTGCTTGAGGGACATTTGTTTGTATGGTTGTAGTCTTAAAAACACCCAATCCCTACTTCAAAACTTCTTTCACTATGATGTTGATTTGGTTGTTGTTTCATGTGATTTTGTGCCATGGTCAGGTTGTCCTTTAAGATTTGGAGAACTTGTTGTTGATGCTCGATTTGATCTTCCACTATTTGAACCTTAGATTTTTCTTTTAGAGAAGAAGTGATGGAAGGAGGGTGGTATCCATAGAGTGCCATAAATGGTGTCATTTTTGTTGCAGTATCAAAGGAAGTGGTATACCACCATTCTGCCAAGGGTAACCATTTGAACCATTATGTTTGTTTATCAGAGACAAAGAAACGAAGGTATCCTTCCAGACATTTGTTCACTATCTCGGTTTGTCCATCAAATTGAGGATGATAGGATGAGTTATGAGCCAATTGAGTACCCAAACAAGAAAATAATTCTGTCCAAAAATGTCCACCGAAGATGGGATCTCTATCACTTACAATAATCTTTAGGCTTCCATGTAGATTTTGAACTATCTCCATGAATGCGGTGGCAACTATACTGTCTTTGAAGGGATGAGAGAGTGCACAAAAGTGTGCGTACTTGGTTAGTCTATCAACAATCACCATGATGACACTCTTTCCTTCAGACTTTGGTAACCTTGTGATGAAATCCATAGAAACCTCCTCCAACCGCTGCCTTGGGATGGATAATGGTTGTAAAAGACCCAGGGTATTAATTGTTTCTGTTATAACATATAGTTGTCAAGGGTAACATGTTGTCCAAGTTCGCGGCCTGCACAAGGCTGTCAAAGCGTCAAATTTGTCGAAGTGGCCGAAGGCCCGAAATAGATCTGAGCCGTTGATCAACAAGAGCCACGAGTCATCAGATCTGTCACTCTGGGAGTTTTACTTCGGAAGTTTTGAAATGAGAAACATTGCAAAGTCCCGAAGGGTCGAAGCCTGAAGCGCTCGAAGTCCCGAAGCACCTTGAAGATAAGCCCCAGGTCGTAGCGGTGGTCATATAAGAGGGGTCCATAAAGAAGCTTAGCACCTACAACACCCGTATTGGTCACAGAAGAAGATTTGCATGGTCTCGAGGTGTTGGAATTGACTTGAAGAAGTCGTGGGCACCGCCTGGAACATTCAAGGATGTCTGGCCTCGTCCTGATCCCGATGAAGGTATTTATTGAAAATAGGGGCGACAGTTGAGACCTCCTCTCACCCCATAAATGGAAAGCATGCTGAGAATGACCGTGAGCACAGATTGTCAATCTGAAGCTTCCTTCTGGATGGATTTTCCTGCAAAGAACATAACTAAGGCGAGCTCACGTCTAACATGAGAAGGCCTGCACAGTCTGACAGAGCACGCACTGATTGAAAACTTTGAATGCAGTGGTCGAATCACACTCATGGTAGTTGCAATAGTTCTGAGTATATATACTCGGTTTTGATATTTTGTTATGGTCGAATGGTTGAGCTAGGATCCCTGCTATTGTAATATTTTGATTGAGAACAACTAGTTCTCTGGTTATGTATTTGTTTTTGAGACATCTTGGTTAATCTAAGTCATCTTTCTTACTCCATCTTATTTGCCTATGATACTGAGAGAGTTTATGTTTGATTGATTCATACTATGATACTGAGAGAGTTTATGTTTGATTGATTCATACTATGTGTTAGCGATATTTCTCGCTAGGGGAATCAGAGATCAAATGAATGGGTTAGAACCCACCCGTCCAAAGTTTTGGGCGATAATGCGCCCGTGGTAAACAGTAAGCAAGATCGGACGGTCTGGATCAGCGCGCCCGGATCAATGGCGCACAGCAAATTCCGGACCCCCCTTGCCTTCCGACCTTTAAGCAAAGGGGGGGGGTCCGGAATCGGGGGCGCATCTCTCCGACGACCCAGATGAGCGCGCCCGGATCAACGGCGATAAAGGTCATTCCGAACCCCCCCCGCCTTTCTCCCTTTAAGTTTAGGGGGGGGGGTCCAGAATTGTTGATGCAGCTCCCAGCGGCCACGATCGCAGCGCCCGGATCAACGACGCTCGTGCAGCCACGCTCTTCTCAACTGCCCTGTGTTTAGCCATGGTGGACCCTCCTCCCGTCACTTCACTCACCCTCTACCCGCTATCCCTTGTTGCCATGTGTCGCTCGTCCATTCCTCCTCCCTGGCCCGCATGGCCTCCCCTTCTGTCCATCACCCATCCATCGCCTGCCACGCATCCCCTTCTTTCCACATCAGCTTCCCGCCTAGGGGTAGTTCCATCCTGGATGCCCTTCTACATGGCATATCCTCTGTCACCCCTCTCTGCTATCATTCTCGCTCCTCTCCACTTCTTTCACGTGCCCCTCAACGCCCTCGTTCCCACCATACCCCATGTCCGTCCCTCAAGCTTGTCAGTTGTTCTAGATGGCAGCATGAGAAGTCTTCCCCTTCCCGAGATGCTGAGTTGGCCTAACCGTCTCCAATCCCAAGAAGCAGTTATTGAAGCAGTTGGCGGTGGTTAGACATCATCTCCGCCATAATGGGGACGTCCTGTAACGAATTGAAAGCACGTCGAT
>ML844301.1:13036-37789 GCA_009831015.1 Picea engelmannii | reverse complement strand
ACCGGATGTCTGTAATGGATCATTGCGCTCTTCTTGCGTAAATCTTCCACCTTTTCACCTTTACCACAACTCACTGTTTGGAGTTTATCAAGACCTCACTCTTTCATGCATGCCTGGTCTGGTTTCTGGGTTGATACGAGGCTGTTTTGAGTTTCCTTCCATTTGATCACCCTTTAAAACAATCCGTGACATTAACTCTGATGGGCTTCGGGCTCTGCTCCTGCTAGCAATCCAGGAGTGACTTCCGAAAGCCAACACTATGATACTAAGAGAGTTTATGTTTGATTGATTCATATGGATTGTTGTAACTGTATTATGATAAATGTTTGATTATAGTACTGTTATGATTTCTTTCAGCTTCCTTGAAATTTGAATCCAAGAGAACCTTGTGTTTAATTTTTTCCTCAGGCTGCTGGAAAATTTGATGTTCATAGCGTACCTCTACACCTTTATCACTAAATCTTCCTTCTATTCACCCTTACTCCAACTTACTGACTGAAGTTAATCAAGACCTCACCTACAGGTGCATACCAGTCCAGTTTTCTGAGTTAAAACGATATCATCTTGAGTCTGCGCCCATTTGACCTCTTTAAAACCAACCTGTGACATAAAACTTTGATGGGTACTGGGCTTACCTCCAACACAATTTGGAGGTGAATTTTAGTGCTAACATTTCTGGCGCCGTTGTCGGGGACGAATTGAAGACTTTTCCCTGGGTAGAACGATAACAAGCTTCTGATTCTAAAGGTGCATTAGGTATCAGAACCATTGACGATTGCATTTGCACCTGTTGACTCCACTGTGTCGACACCACTATTTCGGTTGTGGCTGCCTCTAGCATACCCGAGCTGACCCAGAGAATGTTTTCGAGAAGGCTTTTAGCAACCACTTTATTAGCTTGAAAGTTCCTTGGGAGATTGACAACGATCAGATCTGGTTTTTGATGGTGAACAAAGACCAGACACATTCAGACTGCATATCATTCACCTGGTGACTCCCTGATTAAAGGATCTATTGGCGACTCCAATGGTTTGAAATGGAAAGAATCTTGGCTCAAAGGTATGCTTCTTTTAATTTCTCTTGTGTTCCTAGTTTTCCTAATGTTGTTCCTACTCCAAATGAATGGGGTGATTATTTGCCCATATTTAGTGAGCGTAAAGAGGACAACCTTGCTCAACATCTCCTTGAGTTTCATGAAATCATGCATCAATGGGAAATACATCATGAGGATATATTATTAAATATGTTCATGATCTCGTTAGCAGGAGATGCTCGCAAGTGGTACTACTCCTTACCCCCTGCTAACATCTCCTCCCTGGAACAGTTTCATGCGGATTTCAATAGGCATTGTCAAAAGTTTTATTTCTCTGAGTTTATTTCTCATAATTGTTGTAAGGAATATTACGAATGTGTTCAAAATATCGCAGATTTTGATGCAGACTGTGAGGATGAAGAAGATGCTTTGGGTGAGCTGGTGGGACTGGTAAAATCACTTTCTGCAAAAATAGAGAAATTGGAGGCAGATCGTGCTTGCTGCTCTTATGAAGATGCAAAGGATATTATGATCCTCGAAACAAATGTTCTTGGCAGCCTTACTTATGACGAAGAAGTGTTTTCAGATACTGGCCAAGAACAAGCAACTTGTGATGAATATCCCAATGAAGATGACGAAGAGCAGAACTCTCCCATGGTTCTCATTTATTATGATTGTGAATTTGATCCTTGGGAGAGCCATGGAGGAGAAAAAGAGGAGCCAAATGCGTAGTTTATCTCCTGTTCAGAACCTATAAATGAGGTGATATCACCTGGTACCAACCAACCCATGTATGACAGTTATGCGTCACATTCTGAACTGGATATGAAGGATTTCCAAGAGCATGCAACATAACCTTTTCCTTTATACATTGAAGGAAAACATTGTGTGGAAATCAATCATCCTAGGCTTTATGAAGATTATGACTTTGACCCTTGGGAGAGCCATGAAGAAGAAAAGGGAAAGCCAAATGAACAGTTTATATCCTTCCCTGAGCATGTGAGTGAGCAACCATCACTTGGGATCAGTCAGCCTGCATTAACCGTTCACTCACCTGTGCTTTCCAGAGGCATTCAACTGTGTGTGAACAACTGTAAGATAGAGCATGTTTTCTACCACCAGCCCAATGGATTTTGTCATTCATTCTATGAGCCTATAGGGGAATACATGGAGTTGCTTTTCCTCCATGATTTGAAGCCTCCAAGTCTTATCCCACCATTGCCATCTGGAGGAAAGTTGAAGGATGTGATCGTTCTGCCGTCACGGTTGCATTATCTGTTATCAGTCACTGACAGAGTGAATGGTTTTCCAGTTAGGAAGCCACTTGAATGGCTATGGTGGAAGTTCGCTTTCACCTTGCACTATGTAAAAAATCAGTAGCTTAGGATTGTATATAAATAAGCTCCTCTGGAGCCCATGCATTTGCTTTTGTTTAGAGTAATTATCGGCCTGTA
Organism: Picea engelmannii; assembly: GCA_009831015.1. NCBI lineage: Eukaryota > Viridiplantae > Streptophyta > Pinopsida > Pinales > Pinaceae > Picea > Picea engelmannii. The sequence continues at coordinate 35,302 of ML844301.1, read as the reverse complement.
ATCCTCAACATGACGTTTTCTGAGCACAACTCCATAACCCAACACGAAGGCATTGGAACTACTTGTTCTTGGCAACTCCCGGGGAGCATGCCATCCCCTGTGGAGCCAAATGTTATCACATATAGTTGTCAAGGGCAGCAGGTTGTCCAAGTTCATGGCCTGAACAAGGCTGCCAAAGTGCTGAATTTGCCGAAGCCGCCGAAGTTTTCGAAGGCCCGAAATAGATTTGAGTTGTTGATAAGCAAGAGCCACACATCATCAGATTTGTCAATCCGGGAGTTTTACTTCGATATTTTTAAAATGAGAAACATTGCAAAGTCCTGAAGGGCCGAAGCCCGAAGCGCCCGAAGTCCCGAAGCGCCTTGAAGATAAGCCCTAGGTCGTAGCGGTGGTCATATCAGAGGGGTCCATAAATAATCTTAGCACCTACAACGCCCGTATTGGTTACAAAAGAAGATTTTCATGGCCTCGAGGCATCAGATTTGACTCGAAGAAGTCGTGGGCACCGCCTGGAACATTCATGGATGTTAGGCCTCATCCTGATCTCGATGAAGGTAGTTATTGAAAATAGGGGCGACAATTGAGACCTCCTCTCACCCCATAAATGGAAAGCATGCTGAAAATGGTCGTGAGTGCAGATTGTCAATCCGAAGCTTCCTTCTGGACGGATTTTCTTGCAAAGCACATAATTGAGGCGAGCTCGCGTCTAACATGAGAAGGCCTGCATAGTCTGACAGAGCAGGCACTGACTAAAAACTTTGAATGCAATGGTTCGATCACGTTCCTGGTAGTTGCAACAATTCTAAGTATATATACTCGGTTTTGATATTTTGTTATGGTCGAATGGTTGAGCTAGGCTGCCTGCTATTGTAATATTTTGATTGAGAACAACTGGTTCTCTGATTATGTATTTTTTTTTGAGACATCTTGATTAATCTAAGTTAGCTTTCTTACTCCATCTTATTTGCCTCTGATAGAGAGAGGGTTCATGTTTGATTGATTCACATGGATTGTTGTCACTGTATTATGATAAATGTTTGATTATAGTATTATTATGATTTCTTTCAGCTTCCTTGAAATTTGAATCCAAGAGGACCTTGTGTTTAAGTTTTCCCTCCTTAGGTTGCTGGAAAATCTGATGTTCATAGCAGACCCCTACACCTTTCTCACTAAATATTCCTCCTATTCACCCTTACTCCAACTTACTAATTGAAGTTAATCAAGACCTCACTTACAGGTGCATACCAGTCCATTTTTCTGAGTTAAAACAATATCATCTTGAGTCTGCGCCCATTTGACCTCTTTAAAACCAACCTGTGACATAAAACTCTAATGGGTACTGGGCTTACCTCCAACGCAATCTGGAGGTGACTTCTAGTGCTAACATTTCTGGCACCGTTGCCGAGGAACGAATTGAAGACTTTTCCCTGGGTAGAATGACAACGAGCTTCTGATTCTAAAGGTGCATCAGATATCAGAACCATTGAAGATTGCATTTGCATTTGTTGACTCCACTGTGTCGACTCCACTATTTCGATTGTGGCTGCCTCTAGCACACCTGAGCTGACCCAGATAACGTTTTCGAGAAGGCTTTTAGAAACCACTTTCTTAGCTTGAAAGTTCCCTGGGAGATTGACAACGATCAAATTTGGTCTTTGATGGTGAAAAAATACCAGACACATTCAGACTGCATATCATTCACCTGGCGACTCCATGATTAAAGGATCGATTGACGACTCCACTGGTTCGAAATGGAAAGAATCTTGGCTCAGAGGTATGCTCCTTTTAATTGCTCCTCTGTTCCTGGTTTTCCTAATGTTGTTCCTACTCCAAATGAATGGGGTTATTATTTTCCCATATTTAGTGAGCGTAAAGAGGACAACCCTACTCAGCATCTCCTTGAGTTTCATGAAATCATGCATCAATGGGAAATACATCATGAGGATGTATTATTAAAGATGTTCATGATCTCGTTAGCAGGAGATGCTCGCAAGTGGTACCACTCCTTACCCCCTTCTAGCATGTCCTCCTTGGAGCAGTTTCATGCGGCTTTCAATAGGCATTGTCAAAAGTTGTATTCCTCTGAGTTTTTTTCTCATAACTGTTGTAAGGAATATAATGACTGTGTTCAGAATATAACAGATTTTGATGCAGACTGTGAGGATGAAGAAGATGCTTTGGGTGAGCTGGTGGGACTGGTAAAATCACTTTCTGCAAAAATAGAGAAATTGAAGGCAGATCATGCTTACTGCTCTTATGAAGATGCAGAGGATATTCCGATCCTCTAAATAGATGTTCTTGGCATCCCTACTTATGACGAAGAAGTGATTTCAGATACTGGCCAAGAACAAACAACTTGCGATGAATATCCCAACGAAGATGACAAAGAGAAGAGGTCTCCCATGGTTCCTGTTTATTAGGATTGTGAATCTGATCCTTGGGAGAGCCATGAAGGAGAAAAGGAGGAGTCAAATGCGTAGTTTATCTCATGTTCAGAACCTGTAAATGAGCAGATATCACCTAGTACCAGCCAGCCCGTGTATGACAGCTATGCATCAGATTCTGAATTGGATAGGAAGGATTTCGAAGAGCATGCAACATAACCTTTTCCTTTATACATTGAAGGAAAAAATTGTGTGGAAATCAGTCATCCTGGGCCTACAAAAGACCAAGAGTAGAGCTTTCCCATGGGTCATGTTTATGAATATTATGACTCTAACCCTTTGGAGAGCCATGAAGAAGAAGAATATGGAAAGCCAAAAGAGCAGTTTATATCCTGCCCTGAGCTTGTGAATGAAAAACCATCACCTGGGATCAGTGGGCCTGCATCAACCATTCAATCACCTGATCTTGCTAGAGGCATTCAACCATGTGTGGACAACTGTAGGACAAAGCATGTTTTCTACCCCCAGCCCAATGGCTTTTGTCACTCATTCTATGATCCTATAGGGGAATACATGGAGTTGCTTTTCCTCCATGATTTGAAGCCTCCAAGTCTTATCCCACCATTGCCATCTGGAGGAAAGTTGAAGGATGTAATCGTTCTGTTGTCACTGTTGCATTATTTGTTATCAGTTGCTAACAAAGTAAATGGTCTTCTAGTTAGGAAGCCACTTGAATGGCTATGGTGGAAGTTCGCTTTCACCTAGCACTGTGTAAAAAATTAGTAGCCTAGGATTGTATATAAATAAGCTCCTCTGGAGCCCATGTATTTTCTTTTGTTTAGAGTAATTATCGACCTGTAATCCTCAATAGGATGTTTTTTGAGCACGACTCCATAACCCAATAGCCAAGGCACTAGAACTACTTGTTCTTGGCAGCTCGCAGGGAGCATTCCATCCCATGTGGAGCCAAATGTTATCACATATAGTTGTCAAGGGCAACAGGTTGAAGTTCTGAAGGCCTGAAATAGATCTGAGCCATTGATCAACAATAGCCACGCGTCATCAAATTTGTCACTCCAGGATTTTTACTTCGGGAGTTTTGAAATGAGAAACATTGCAAAGTCCTGAAGGGCCGAAGCCCGAAGTGCCTTGAAGATAAGCCCCAGGTCGTAGCAGTGGTCATATCAGAGGGGTCCATAAAGAAGCTTAGCACCTACATCGCCTGTATTGGTCACAGAAGAAGATTTGCATGGCCTTGAGGCGTCGAATTTGACTCTAAGAAGTCGTGGGCACCGCCTCGAACATTCATGGATGTGAGTCCTCGTCCTGATCCTAATGAAGTTAGTTATTGAAAACAGGGGCGGCGATTGAGACCTCCTCTCACCCCATAAATGGAAAGCATGCTTAGAATGACCGTGAGTGCAGATTGTCAATCCGAAGCTTCCTTTTGGACGGATTTTCCTCCAAAACACATAACTGAGGCAAGCTCGCGTCTGACATGAGAGGGCTTGCACAGTCTGACAGAGCAGGCACCGACTGAAAACTTTGAATACAGTGGTTCAATCAAAATCCTTGTAGTTGCAACAGTTCTGAGTATATATACTCGGTTTTGATATTTTGTTATGGTTGAATGGTTGAGCTAGGCTCCTGCTATTGTAGTATTTTGATTGAGAACAACTGGTTCTCTTGTTATCTATTTGTTTTTGAGACATCTTGGTTAATCTAAGTCAACTTTCTTACTCCATATTATTTTCCTCTGATACTGAGAGAGTTCATGTTTGATTGATTCACATGGATTGTTGTAACTGTATTATGATAAATGTTTGATTATAGTACCGTTATGATTTCTTTCATCTTCCTTGAAATTTGAATCCAAGAGGACCTTGTGTTTAAGTTTTTCCTCCTTAGGCTGCTAGAAAATATGATGTTCATAGCAAACCTCTACACCTTTCTCACTAAATCTTCCTCCTATTCACCCTTTCTCCAACTTACTGACTGAAGTTAATCAAGACCTCACCTACAGGTGCATACCAATCTAGTTTTTTGAGTTAAAACGATATCATCTTGAGTCTGTGCCTATTTAACCTCTTTAAAACCAACCCGTGACATAAAACTTTGATGGGTACTGGGATTACCTCCAACGCAATCTGTAGGTGACTTCTAGTGCTAACAGTTTCCACCTTATTTTGTTGGCAAACCAAACATTCTGCCACAAATCTTTGAACATCAGTTCTAAGGCCATTCCAAAAAAATTCTTTCTTGACCTTATGGTATGTTTTCAGAAATCCCGAGTGCCCTCTAACCAGAGAGGTGTGCACTTCCAATAGTAGCTTTTGTTTGAGTTGGGAGTTCTTACATAAATATAAGTGATCTTTGTACCATAGTGAACAATTTTTCCAGGTAAATGTATATGATGCATTGGAATTCTGCTGTAATCTTTGAATGAGAGTCCACACGTTTTTGTCATTCTTCCATTCATCCCTTGCTTCTATTATCCAATCGGGTTGGATGATTGAGATAGCACAGAGAAAGGCCTTAACATCTTCATATTTCTTGAGAGTGTATTTGCCACAACATTTTGCTTCCCTTTTTTATAGACGATTTCAAAATCATAACCCAATATCTTGGTCACCCATTTTTGTTGTTCTTCTGAAGATAGTCTTTGTTCTAAGAAGTATTTAAGACTATCATGATCTGTTTTGACATTGAAGTGCCTACCTATTAGGTAAGGGCGCCATTTCTTCAATGCATGTAGTATTGCCATCATTTCTTTCTCATAAATAGGTTTGTGTAAGTCCTTTCCCTTGAGTGGACGACTTTCAAAATCCAGGGGCCTTCCTTCTTGCATTAGGACAACACCAATTCTATTTCCCGAGGCATCACATTCCACAATAAAGGTTTTTGTGAAGTCTGGAGTGGTCAAGACATGAGATTTGCACATCACCTCTTTAAGTTGTTTAAAATCTTTAGTTTCCTCTGGAGTCCATGAAAATGTATCCTTCTTAGTTAGTGTCGTTAAAGGTGTTGATATTCTTCCATAGTGCTGAACAAACTTGCGGTAGTAACCTGTCAAACCCAAAAATCCTCTAAGATTCTTCAATGTTTTGGGAATCGACCAGTCCATCATGGCCTTAATCTTGTTAGGGTCTACCTTGACACCTTCATGAGATACAATATAACCCAAATACTCCACCTCCTTCACCCCAAATAAACATTTGGATGGTTTGGCATATAGTTATTGCTCCTTTAGTAGTTGTAGCACCTTGTCAACATGTCACACATGATCCTCCCAAGACTTGCTATAGATTAGTATGTCATCAAAAAATACTAACAAAAATTTTCAAAGGAAGGGCTTGAAAATGGAATTCATCAACCCTTGGAATGTGGAAGGTGCATTTGTAAGGCCAAAAGGCATGACCAAAAAATCATAATGGCCTTCATGAGTTCAGAATGTATTTTTTGGGATATCTTCTTCCTTCATTCTAATCTGATGATACCCTGAACAAAGATCCAACTTTGTGAAATAGATTGATCCATGTAGTTCATCTAACAATTCATCAATGACAGGCATGTGAAACTTATCTTTAATAGTGATCTTGTTGAACTCTCTATAGTCTGGACACATACACCATGAGCCATCTTTCTTGAGTACCATTACTACCGGTGCAGAGTAAGAACTTTGGCTAGGTCTAATAATGCCAACCTCTAACATTTCGTCAACCATACGCTCAATTTCACTCTTCTGGGCATAAGGGTATCTGTATGGCCCGATGTTTGGAGGAAAACTTTCAGGAATTAGGTGAATAACATGATCATGATTTCGAGTGGGTGGAAGACCTTTCAAAATATATTGAAATACTTTGGAATGCTTATCAATGATCCCTTGGAGATCGAGGGGAATAGATGGCTTAGATGTTTGAACATCTAGTGAGCATAGTTGTGCAATTACACCTTGATGCCCCTTTTTCAATAATTTTTTCATGCCATTAGAGCTTATCACCTTACTGGGTTTTCTTGTGATACCTCTTAACTCAATTTCTTTTCCTTCCAATGAAAATTTCATGAAAAGTTCTTGAAAATTAAAATCCATTGTTCCTAATGATTGTAACCATTGGATTCCTAGTACAACATCAATACCACCCATGGGTATATAAATCATTGGACTATTCATTCCATATTCCCCCATAGTAAGATTGATCTTATTGCATTTTCCTGAATAATCGATAGTTCCTCCATCTTCAATCATTACTTCAAACTCTGACGCTGGATATATAAAGCAATTGTGAGCTTTGACTAATTTATAGTGAATGAAATTATGAGTACTACCAGAATCAATTAGGACTATTACCTTTTTATTTTTGATATATCCTTCGATCTTGAGGGTTTGAGGAGTGCTAATTCTAGCCAATGCATTACACGATATCGTGGGAGTCAACTCTTCAGAAGAAATCACTTCTACGTTTTCATCTTGAGATGGTTCTTTTTCTGTTTTTGTTTTTGTTCTTATTCCTCTTCACAATTTATGTAGAATAATTTTTTCTCACCACACTTATGTCCCTTACTGTACTTGCTGTCACAATTAAAGCATAAACCTTTTGATTTTATTTCCTCCAATTGTTGAGGTGTCAACCTTGTAGGTTGAGGTGTTTTAGAAGAAGGAACATTATTCTCTCGATAGATGTTAGGAGTGGTCCTTCTAATAGCCATAGCCATATTTTTACTTTCAACATTTCTTGCCACCTTAAATGCATTTTCCAATGATTTGGATTCCCAAAGGCGAACCTCATGTTGAATGTTATCCCTTAAAGTTCCTATGAATACATCAATCAAGTGATCATCTGGAATATCTGTTACTTTTATATTCAATCTTTGGAAGTTCTCAATGTGCTCTGTAACTGAACCCTTTTGCTTGAGATTTATCAATTGGCTAAAGAAGGTATTGCTCCTTGTATCCTCATAGTGTGCTATCATTTATTTCGTGAAAATTGTCCAAGTGACGAATGATTTGTGAGAACAAAGCCATCGATACCACACAAATTGATTGGGTTCTAAATATAAAGAAGCCATTCGTACCTTTTTGTGTATGTGACACATCATGTAGATCAAATAATTGCTTCATCTGAAGTATCCATGTGACTGGGTCCTTGACATCAAAATTCATCATATCGATCTTAAGAATGTGGTTGGTATTCAACCCAAAGTTGTAGTTTCTCCATTCTTGATTCATCTCCCTTGTGTCCTTATCATGAATTTCATGGGATACATTTTCACTTTCCGGTGTCCTCTCTATTAGAAAATTTTTCAATCCTTCCATGATCTCCCTTTTTAAACCATCCATCTTCCCTTGTAGTTCATCTTTTGTCACTGTCTTCTTTTGTAAATCATTTATGTCCCTACACATTTCTTCACCTTCATCAAGAGTCCAAGTAGGACTGTCTGGAGGCTTATTTGGTGTAGAAGTTTCCTTTTTTGGTGGCATGTTGGCTAAGTATCACTTTTAAACCTTGATTTTGAGGTGGTTATGTTAGACACTCTTTCTTCTGTTGTATCTCCAAAATTTCGTCCCTTTTGGGTATGAAAATTTCTTTTTGGTAGTTCTCTGATATTTCTTCTCTGCAATGCCACAAATCTAATCAAAATTGGATGTGCCAAGTGGAATTTATGGTAACTTTCCCACAACTTGTTGATTTTTGGATTTTTTAGAAGATCTCACTTGTATAGAGTGCCCCACACAAAATAATTAATATAAAATTATGAAAGTTGTACCAAAAATACTGCAGATTGTCCACTATCCAATGCAACTGGTCTCACTCAATTTGGATACTTTAAGAATACTTTATGATTGTTTTACCCGGAACACCTGCTTGAGACTAGTCAGATACCCTATCTTCCACAGGGTGTATCTACAAATGTAAGATGACCCAGAAGATGAATTTTTTAATCACGGGTACTTTAATAATTTCTGTGAATATACTGCGGAATTAAGGGTCTAAAATGTTAGAAATTTTTTTTATAGAGAAAATTTCGTGATAACTCAATTTAGGATGATTCCAAAACCCTATCTTACATAGGATGTATCTCTGAAAGTATAAGGCCCCAGGAGATGAAATTTGAACCCAACGTACCTTGCTCCGTCTACTACAGATCCTCCAAGGGGTTCCTTTTGAAACATTGTAGAAAACAAATTATAGCGAAAATGCCAAGGTGTCTTAGATGTAGCAGCGAAACCCTGAGACCTTGAGCTATGATACCATATGTTAGGAACCAAATATCAATATAAGATAGACAAACCTCAGAATAAGTAATAAACGCCTTGAAAAAGAGATAAATTCATATAATAAGCCTCTTCAAGGGGGCAACCTCATTATACACCACACAAATGTCCAAATACAAGATGATTCTAAATGAAAATGTCTCCTTGGTATATATAGGAGACTAGGAGGTACAATTACAACTAAGGGACTCAAGCTGACATAAATAAAATAATATTACTAATGTAATATGCTCCAATTAAGGGGTAATGTGCCACTATTTAGGGCTTAATAGACACCATCATCGATCACTAAGACACTCGGTTATAAGAGCACACAATAGTCCAATTTTATATCCCGTCAGAAGGCATAAGAAGAGGTTGGGGGTAGATGAACTACAAGGAGAAATGAACAAGATCAATCCTCCTACCTTTGATGGTGAGCATAAGAAAGATGAAGATGCAGAGACTTGGCTATTGGGGATGATGAAGTAATTTCAATTTCACAATTACTTATCACAAACATAAGGAAGAATTTCCATCCACCATCTCAAGGGAAAAACATCAATGTGGTGGGACCAATTTGTACAAGTGCAACACATTGATGAGAAGACGGTTACTTGGAAGGAGTTCAAAATGTATTTTCAAAAGAAGTACTTAACCAAGAGGTATTGTGATAGAAAGATGAAGGATTTATTTGAACTCAAGCTTGGGAGTATGACCATGGATGTGTATGAAAGGAGATTCTTAGAGTTGTTGAAATATGTGTACTTGATCAAGGATGAACAAGTCAAGATTCAAAGGTACCTGAGTGGGATGAAATCAATATTCAATGATAAGATACATTATGATGATCCCAAGACATTGGAGGAAACAATAATGAGAGATAAATGCCTCTATGATCAACATAGAGTTAGACCAACTTTCCAAAAGGCTTGGGAAGAAAAGAAGAAAAGTAAGATGGAACAAAGGAAGAAGGGGACCAAGCCACCATTCTTTAGAAATAATTCTCAGGGACAAACAACTTCCAAGGAGCCCAGAATGAAAAAGACAATGGGCTAAAGACCAAGGCATCAACCTATTAAATGTTAGGGTTATGAGGGAGATCACATGTACAAAGATTGTCCTCATAGAGATGAAAAAGTGAGGACTGTTCACAATGTATAGTAGGATAATATAGTTGAGGAGGTGGGCAAAAACATGCCAAGGATCTATGCAGTCCTGGACGACAAGCAAGTTGAGTTTCAATCTCATATGATTGAAGTGGAAGGTAAGATCAATGACCAACCCATTTCTATTTTAATTGATTCAGAAGCTAGTCATAGTTATCTAGATCCCAATATGGTGGAAAGATTTCATTTTCCAAGAAACAATATTGGGAAATATTGGTTGGTGTTGCTAGCTACATGAGATAACATAAGAATTAATGAGATGGTTAAGGAATGTCCAATAGACATGAAGGGATTGTGTACAAGGGCATATTTGAATGTCATACCATTGGGTTCATATGATTGCCTAATTGGTATGGATTGGTTGGACAAGAATCATGTTGTCCTAGACTATTATAACAAGGTTTTTACTTTCTTGGATGAAGAAGGAAATTTGAGAACGGTATAGGGTATTCTAAGGGCAATAACTATCAGAGACGTTTCGACTTTGTAGCTGAAGAAAAGATTTAGGAAAGGGTGCCAAGTATTTGCAGCACACATGGAAGAGATACCTAAGGATAAAGTGTCAAGCATTGAAGACTATGATATCCTAAAAGAGTTTGAAGATGTATTTACAAAAATATCAGGGTTTCCACCCAAGAGAGATATTTATTTCTCTATAAATCTAATGCCTAGAGAAGCCTCAGTATCTAAGACTCCTTATAGGATGAGTAAACTAGAGCTGAAGGAATTGCAAATGCAACTTGAAGAGTTTATGAAGAAGTGTTATATACGCCCAAGTGTGTCACCTTGGAGTGCCCCAGTATTATTTGTGAAAAATAAGGATGAAATGTTGAGGCTTTGCATTGACTTCAGGAAACCGAATAAGGTGACTGTGAAGAACAAATATCATTTTCCAAGGATATATGATATTTTTTTATCAGCTGAAAGATGCCAATATATTCTTCAAGATTGACCTCAAATCTTATTATCATCAGGTGAGAATTAAAAAGGAAGACATCAACAAGACGACGTTCAAAACAAGGTATGGCCATTATGAGTTCACAGTGGTGCCATTTGGGTTTTCAAATGCATCATCTGTCTTCATGTGTTTAATGAATGATATTTTTAAATATTACTTAGATAAGTTTGTCATTGTATTTTTGGATGACATACTTATTTACTCTAAGTCTAAAGAAGAGCATGAGAAACACTTGAAGATGGTGCTACAAGTATTGAGGGAGCATCATTTGTTTGAAAAGTTGAGTAAGTGCTCATTTTATCAGAGACAAATACATTATTTGGGCCATATCATATCAGAGGAAGGGATAACAATGGATCGAGAAAATATAAGAGCAATTGAGGGATGACCAATACCAAAGAACGTTTCATTGGTGAGATCTTTCATGGGACTTGTGGATTACTATAGAAGATTTATTGAAGGTTTCTCAAAGATTTCATTCCCAATCACTTCTTTGAAAAAGGAGGGTGTGAAATTTGAGTGGACATCTGATTGTGAAATTATTTTTCAACACTTGAAGAACTTGTTGACAAGTGCACCAATTTTGAGGATTGTTGATCCAAATGAAGATTTTGTTGTATGTATTGATGCATGCAAGGAAGGGCTTGGAGGAGTCCTTAGTTAGGATGGGCATGTGATATGCTACGAGTAAAGGAAGCTGAAAGAGCATGAAAGAAATTATGCTACTCATGATTTAGAATTGACATCCATAGTGCATGCCTTGAAGATGTGGAGGCACTATCTCATGGGAAAAAGATTTGAATTGGGGAGAGACCATAGTGGTCTGAAATATTTGTTTGGAAAACCAAATTTAAATGTCAGACAAAGTAGATGGTTGGAATTCATTAGTGAATATGACTTTGATATAAAGTATATCAAGGTAAAATCGAACAAGGTGTATGATGCATTCAACAGGAGGGTGCATGAGATACACGCTACAACCATTAGCATGTATAAATATGATTTGAATGACATAATTATGGAAGTTGTGAAAACATATCAGTAGTACATGGGAACAAAGGAAAAATTACAACAAAGTAATTTGCAGCAGAAAATTGAAGATTATGAGTTGAGAGAGGATGGAATCCTCATGTATAGGGGCATAGTATATGTATCTAATTCTCAGAAGCTTAAAAATCTGGTGTTAAAATAAATGCATAATGTGCCCTATGTTGGGCACCCAGGTTACCATAAGACAATTGCAGTTGTCAAGATCCAATATTTTTGGCTAGACATGAAAAAAGAGGTGGCTGATCATATAACCCAATGTTTGGAATGTCAAAAGGTCAAGGCTAAGCACACACATCCAAATGATTTTCTACAACCATTTCCTATTCCAAAGTGGAAATGGGAAGTAGTGACAATCGATTTCATCACCAAGCTACCCTGAAACAACATGACTCTATCATGGTAGTGGTGGATAAGCTTACTAAAGCGTCTCATTTTATCCTAGTGAAGTTAACTCATAAGGCAACTAACATTGTTGATATTTACATGTGGGAAATTGCTAGGCCTCATGGTGTGCCTAAGGCAATTTTTTCTGACAAAGATCCCAAGTTCACATCAAACTTTTGGAAAGGATTATTCAAAGGATTTGGGACAAATATGAACATTAGCACAACATATCATCCAGAGTCATATGTGAAAACAAAGAGGGTCAATCAGGTGATTGAAGATATGCTAAGGATGTATGTGATGGATAAACCATCCAAATGGGAGGATTAGCTACACTCGGTTGAATTTTCCTATAATAATGGGTATTCGACATATTTGAATATGAACACATTTGAGGCATTATATGGAAGGAAGTGAAATATGCCAGTGAGTTGGGACAACCCAGCATACATAGTAGTGGTTGGGACAAAGTTACTCAGAGAAATGCAAGAAAAGATGGTGAAGTTAAAGCATAATTTAAAGGCTACCCAAGACATGCAGAAAAACTATGAAGATACGGGTAGAACTCACAAAGATTTTAAAGTGGGGGACCATGTGTTCTTAAAAGTGAAGGCCAAGAGAAGTTCCTTGAATTTGGGGAATTGTGCAAAGTTGGTAGTGCGATATTGTGGACCCTTTGAAATCCTGTAAAGGATAGGCACTGCTGCATACATGATTGAATTATCTGCATCCATGTGCATTCATAATGCATTCCATGTGTCTTTGCTTAAAAAGTATGTGCATGATGCTAATCATGTAATTGATTGGAATATGATCCAGGTGGAGCAAGAAGGAGAATTCCGAGTAAAGTCGGTGTGCATATTGGATCGAAAAGTCAAGCTGCTCCAGAATCAAACAATAGGGTTGGTAAAGGTCCAATGGACTTGGTGCGGTCCTAAAGATGCAATATGTGAACATGAAGATGCCATGCGGGAAGAGTACCCACATATTTTTGAGGATTTTTGAAGATTTTGATTGTACACATGTTTATAATGCACTGAGGACAGTGCATAAATAAGGGGGAGTGGAATGTAATACCCCTAGGTAGAACCCCAATTTTAATATACATATAGGCTAGTGAGCTAGAATGTTTTGGGCCATAGTTCCTTTGTATTTGTATTTTGAGGCCAGAGTGCTTATGTGGTTATTAGGCTGGAAAGTCAGATGCTAAAATGATAGTGAGCCTATAATTTTAATATGCAATCACACTCAGATATTAATAAAATGCATCATTGTTACAAACCCACCAAACAAAAAGAGATGGGGGGCTAGAACTCCACTAGAAAGGAAAAGGGGGGTTAAGAGTCTAAGAAGAGGGGATAAGCCAAGGGGGATTAAGCCCAAAGGAATATTATAATAATATTCATAAATTCTAAGTTGTGGATATAATTATATCCTAAGTTTCTAAAAGTGGGGGAATGTACCACAAGTGGAGCCCAAGGTAGTTCGTAACATGACAAGTGTCAAGTTGGGAACATGCATATAAAAATTGGGAACTTAGTACATTTTCTATAATTCTTACCATCATTCTCTCATTATTCACTCATTCCCTCTTGCAATATGTACACTATGCCATCCATCAACCATACATGTACTTGGGAAGCTTTGGATTTGTTAGTAATAAAAAAACCTCGGTAATTGGAGTTGAAGAAGCAGGTTGTTAGGCATGTGTGCATTTGAAGAGGTGGTTTGTGAGGCCTGTGAACATTGTCTCCAGGCGAGATAATTGTTGGGGAGTTGTTTCCCGGTGTGCCAAGCTGCAACTATAGAGCTCTGAGACTTCTTGTTTGACCTGTTGCTAAATCCCCGGAAGGGAAGTGGGGCAACCAAAGGACTATCGAGTAGAGAATGGGCACACTTCGTGGGGTGGGACAAGCATGTGGGGATTGAGGTTGTTGGTTGTTTTCTAGATTTGGAACCTTATTTTGAGCATTTTTGTTGTTATTAGACCTTAGCCTAGGTGAGGAATCCTTTTTCCTGGTGGAGTTTCTAGCCCCAACTCAGGGGTGACCTGCTGTTAAAAGTCTATGAGCAGTAGAGTCTATGGCTGGGAGGAACTTCTAAGGTATGCATCCAGTCAGTGATTTATTTACAGGATAAGTGCCTTCTATGTGTTTGGTTTAATTAATGTGTGTTTATTTGTATGTTTATATTATAGGCTTTTTCTGTATAACTATGAATATGTATATTTATTGTTATTCTACATAATTTTTTTCATATGCAAAGCATTCTTATTAATTTAACGCTATCATAGTTTCAATTTTTGGTGTGGCATTTCTCGTCTTGGGATGATACAACACTTCCCATAAATCTCATGCATGATCCACACATAATTATAACATAGTAGATGATTTAGCTCAATTTCCCATGACTATGTCATCCTTAGAGGTTCTACAGACTTGTCCTACATAGAGTGTTGGAGATTTGAAACTTTGGGTAGTCATTCTCCACAAGAAAGTACAAGAAGACCCATCTATACCATTACAAAAATCACCAAGAAGAAGTTGAATACCCAAGAAAGAGAAGTCAACCCCACAAGAAACTAATAAAGAAATTGAAGACTCATAAATAAGAAGATGACCCTAGACTGGCGCCCATATTAGTATAAATATAGGATCGACTCATTTCATTTGGACAATCAAACGTCTCCTTTTGCAATGCACACAAGGTAATTGTAGCTGCAGTTTTTGGTAATTTAGCTATTTATGGGTTACCTATTATCTTGGAGAGCGCACCACACTTGGAGAAGCTCTTGCTTGGTTATTCTTGGCCATATTATTGAGGATCTAGGTCTTGGTGATGTTAGCCTTGGGGAGGATCTTCTATGTATGGTATTTTGGCTATTGATGGTGATGTACTGGTAATATCTTGGACTGAATTATTCTATAGAAAGGTTGTTGGGTTTTCTCCCAAGTGTGGGCTTCCTGAGATAAACTCTTATGTTATTGTGTTCACTGTGCATGGTTAATATTTCTAGATCTTGTTATTTTTGATGCATTGCTATAGTTGAGATTTTCAGTGTATAGTTATTCTATGATAACTGATGTATGAAAGTGAATCTTCTTATTAATCATAAGGCAATAACTTTCAGATCTGAGAATTATAAAATACCAACATGGTGTCAAAGCTAGTTGAAATATTGCCACTGTACAGTTGTAGTTGCAGTTTCAGTTGCGAGTTGCAGTTGTAGTTGCAATTGCAGTTGTCAGTTACAATTGTAGTTGCCAGTTACATTTGCAGTTGCTAGTTACAGTTACAGTTGCAGTTGCAGTTGCCAATTACAGTTGCAGTTGTCAGTCACTAGTTGCAGTTGTCAGTTACCAGTTGTACAAACCTTGAGATTAGAAGACAAGCTGGATGGTGCTACAAATTTCAGAGGTATGCACTTATATATGTTTCCAAGTTATATCATTTAGCAGAGTATGAGGGTGTTTGTAGGGGATGTGCAAGGGACCTTGTCCAAGAAATGATCCAAAGGTATCATTGGATGTAGTGCATTTAGAGGAATAACACACCCTCCATAGCAATTAGGACTCCAGGTTTTCATATCAGGTTTGATATTTTTATATTACTGCAACTTAAATAAATATTATAACCCTGACAATAGTCTTTAGAGTTCTATTACTGCTGAGTACTTTTTCCTATCAAATGTTTAGTGACACTTGAATATTGCTAGTACAATAATCATCATGTAAATGCTAATTGTTTATTACTAATGATGCACTTGTTTGTAAGATAGAATTGATCTCCTCTAGGAGATGTTCTTGGTTGTTGTCTTTGTCCCAGGTAGGTTACTATGGAGGTCACAACACTAGAAAAGTGTTTCTCTTGTATTTTGTTCTTGTTTTATTTCGGGCAAGTTACCATGGAGGAATGATTGGTAACAACAATGGAAAAGTGTTGTCCCTGATTCCCATTTTTTATTCTTGTTCCTATTTCATTATCATAAGAATATTGTTCTTGTTTACTATTTTTTGTTATTACGCATGTTCCGGGCAGGTTAGAGGTGATAGCTATGAGAGGGAGCTATAGTGACGGTTGCGGGAGGAACCAAATTAGATGGTCTCTAGTTTGAGACATGGAGCATGCTATCTAGACATGGAGTTGTATACATGACAATGTACATCCGTATACCGAAGGCGAAGAAGAAAAAAATATAACCTTCTGAAAATAATGATACTTTTGTGGGATATAGAGTGTTCCACATGGAGATTGATGAGGAGGATCAGGTGGCTCCATCAATGGTGAGGCAGATGGCCCCACCTTGTACTAGTTCATAGGAAGCTAGAGTTAAGAGGGAATCAACCCTAAGGATCTACTAGGGAGTAGCATCCTCCCAGGATAGTTCATAGGTGATCATAATTCAGAAGATGCTGAGGGAGAAGATGACTTCAGAGATTGTACAGACTTAGAGGGAGTCATGTTTCAGAGAGAGCATGGTACTCTAGGATCGATGGATACTTTATAGGCTTGGTTTTAACCAAGAATGTACAAAATGAGTCTAATCTCAAAGAGAGTCGGTTGGTTCAAGAGAGAGTCGATTATTCATAGGGAGTTTCCCCCCAGATCCAGGTGGGAGAGAGACATCTCCCATGACTGGAAGATAAGTGTCATGAGTTGAGGAGGCTAGATAAAATCTTCAAAGGAAATAGGTTTCTAGGAGATGTGATCTTGCTACAGTAACAAAGGAGGCATCCAGTCAGGAGGATTGGGTATGGATTTTGTCTCAGTCACAGAGGGAGAAGCCAGTGAGGTAGACTGGACAATGAGACTTACTCCAATGATAGAGGGAGTTGGCCTTAGAGTTCGAGATGGAGGATCCTGGCCAATTGTACTCTTGGGATTAGAGGTGTGACGAGATCAGATGAGATATTCCTCATTCATGGGATACTGATGAGATTCGATATGATGGAATGCAAGTCCATGACTACACCTATGATGACAAATCTGAAGAAGTTGAGTGATTCTACTTCAGATTTAGATTTGGTGGATCCCACGATGTACATGAAATTGATTAGATCCTTGATGTATGTGGTTAATACTAGGCCAGATATTTGTTTTGCAGTTAGCACCCTAAGCCACTATTTGGTTGAAGTCAAGGAAGTTCCAGTGGGTGGAAACAAAGCATGATATCGTTGGATATGGTTTGTCTCAAGTGATGAAGTGAGGCTACAAAGATATGCAGATTCCAATTGAGTAGGGAGTGCAGTAGACAGATTGAGCACCTCATGGTGTTTCTTTAGCTTGGAATCAGTTACAATTTCTGGGATAAGCTGGAAGCAAGCTTTTGTAACACTCGATATAACAAAGATGGAGTATGCCACAACGAGTGTCGCAAGTCATGAAGTGGTGCAAATTCAGAAGCTTCTTGCATGACTTCATTCGAGACATGGTATAGAAGGGAGTGGTGAAGCTTCATTACTTATCCACAAATGAGCATATTGTAGATATCCTCGCAGAGTGGCCATGCTTATTTGGCTGAGGAGGATGATACATATGATTAGCCATGCTGATTTGGCTAATGATGAGCATTGATGTTTCAACATCGGACATACATTCTCCCATATTGGTCATGCACAGGGCTATGCTGGTGCTGATATGACCAAGGTATAGTGATTCATTCACTCACGGGGCTCTGCTAGTGGTGAATGGCCCAAGTATGTTGATATCATCAGGCATGCATTCCATAGATTAGTCATGCATGGGGCTATGCTAGTGATGATATGACAAGGGGAGAATGACTCATTCACTCATGGGGCTTTTCTAATGGAGAATGGACCAGGTATGTTGATGTTCTCCAAGTTCGGGCATACATTTTTACTAGATTGGTCATACACGGGGCTATGCTAGTGCTGATATGACCAAAGGAGAATGATTCACTCATCCACGGGGCTTTGTTAGTGGTGAGTAGCCCAGATAAGCATCATGTATACATTATCCCAGATTGGGCATGCATAGGGATATGCTAGTGTTGATATGACCAAGGGTAATGGTTCATTCACTCATGGGGCTCTGCTAGTGGTGAATTGCCTAGGTGTAGTCTCTCTCCTATCAAGGAGTGGATGGAATTGATTTGTTATCACATGCACATTCCGAGATGGAACGCATGTGCGAAGATGGCACATCAACATGGCTCATGAAGACCACCTTTCCATGACAGAAGAAATCCAAGTATGGAGAATCCCTCCCCAATTGAAAGGGATTGTTGGAGATTTTCAACTTCAGGCAGTCATTCTCCACAAGAAAGTACAAGAAGACCCATTTGTACCATTACAAGAACCTCTAGGAAGCGGTTGAAGACCCAGGAGGAGAAATCGACCCCGTAGGAAACTAATAAAGAAATTGAAGACCCAGAAATAAGAAGTCGACCTAGGACTGGCATCCAGATTAGTATAAATATAGGATTGGCTCATTTCATTTGGACAGTCAAATGAATCCTTCCACAGTGCGCACAAGGCAGTTGCAACTGCAGTTTTTGGTAATTTTGTTATTTCCGGGTTACTAGTTATCTTGGAGAGTGCACCACAGTTGGAGAAGCTCTTGCTTGGTTATTCTTGGTCATATTATTGAGGAGCTAGGTCTTGATTATGCTATCCTTTGGGAGGATCTTCTCTGTATGGTATTTTTGCTATTGATGGTGATGTACTAGTAATATCTTGGACTGAATTCTTCTAGAGAAAGGTTGTTGGGTTTTCTCCCAAGTTTGGGTTCCCAGGATAAACTCTTGTGTTCTTGTGTTTACTGTGCATGGTTAATATATCTAGATCTCGTTATTTCCACTGCATTGTTATAGTTGATATTTTTCAGTGTACATTTATTCTATGATAATTGATGTATGAAAGTGAATCTTGTTATTAATCATAAGGCAAGAACTATTAGATCTGAGAATCATATAAAACACCAACATAGAGGAAATCTTTCTATATATTTTAGGTGTTGTAAATCCTTCAAATGATAGGATGATCACCTTTGACATCAACAAATCCAAGCCTCGTTTTCCTCCTTTAGTTATTTTTCAACTTCCAGTCACTATCAAGAATGTTGTGATTCACTATTGCATCATCGATGAAGGTGTATCCAATTGTATCATGTCTACTGGTGTTTGGAGAAAGTTAGGGTCTCTTAAACTTATGCCATTTATGATCACCCTTTGTGCATACGATGGTAGTCCTTCCCAACCTAAATGATTGTATCAGAATGTTCCCATCTAGTTAGGTGGTAAACAAGCTCACATTTATGTTGAGGTGGTAGATGCCCCTGTTGGACTATACCATTATTTTAGATTGTAGTTACATGTATTCTATGAAGGATGTTGCATCCTTTGTCTTCTATACAATGATATTCCCACATGAAGGGAATATCATTATCGTTGATCAAATTACTTATTATAATCCAAAATCTTAGATGAAACTAGACCATCTCTTGATTATAAGTGACATGAACCAAGCCATTTCCTCATTCACATATGTGTGCTTGGGATTCTTCAAAGAATATGCATTGCTTGGCACTTATTAAGGTCCCCTGCCAATAATGAAAACTCCTATCCCATTGAATGTATGTACTGTGACAACATCCAAGAATATTTTTTCCTTTGTGCCTTCCACATTAGGCGAATCAACCTCTCTGCCACTTGGTAATCCTTTCACTGCCATCTTTTCTGCACCATCATGGGGTGGGAGTCTTTCTTATGGGGCTTCATTTTATTAAGTTCCCTTCTTGTTTCCTCCCCTTGGAATGGTCATAACCCTAGTGATGGCCATTTTAAATCTTCCCAATATCACATTGGGTATCCTTATGTGGTATCTAAACCCCCAAACCTCTCCTACAACTTCAATGCCAACTCCTCATTTAATATTAATTCTTGTGCAAACATGAAGTGTTGCCCTTTCATCATCCTTGGAATCCACACAAAGCCAACTTGTTGCAACCAAATCTAAAAAAGGAACTAGTGTTGGGGGGAAAATAATAAGACCAAGGACAGCAATACCTCTAAACAAGTTATGGCCACCTTGACCACTGCACCTAGAGTTATTCCTCCTTGTGCTTTATGAGACCTCACCAACCATGTGACCAATCATTGCCCATCGCTCCCAAATTTCTGTGACTTGTTCAGTTTATATGATTTTTCACCTGAATGATATAATCTATTTGTGGAAGTTACCCTCCCCAAGTCATCTAAAAACCACACCAGGTCCTTTTGGACTGATCATCCCTGCACTTTATGTGATATGTATGCTCATTACTCATTATTGTTTGAATTTACCTTAGTTTCGAGATTCTCTTGTTATCATTCATCATATCAATACTTTGCCTAAAGATGCACCTTCACCTATTCTAGAAGATGTTTCCCTCTGACGTTAGAATGTTTTCAAGAAGAGGGCAAGTTGATATTTGAAACAGGACCTCCCCCTAAGAAACATGATGATAATATTGTTTACATATATTACATTTCAACTTTTGTTGGTTCTTTATCTCATGAAAACTCTTCATTTTCATCATATGTTCATCAAAGCACCCCTCTCGTTCCCACTCTCTTTTTGAACTCATCATTGATTGAGCCTTCATCCACTTGTATCATGTCTTCATTCACAGGAGTGTCGTATGTGAGCCAAACTTCATGTTCTTATAGTGTTGATATAGGGTCCAATGCCTCCATTGTGACATATTATACCTCTACAACGATGTTACCTTAATATGTGGGATCTAGTGCCTTATTTTTTCACTTAGATGAAGAGATTCTAGAATCCCTTACAATTCCTAAACTATCCATGGTAAAATATGCACCATCGATCCTATTTCTTACCTCAAGATGTGTTTACTCCTTAAAATCCCCCTGTCTAGTACGTTGTTGAAATGAAGGAATTTATCCCCCATGGAAACATTGATTGGTTTAAGAATCCTATCTATGCACTTGACACTTTTGAGGAAGGTAATTTGGACAACATTTCACCCACCATCAAGGTGGATATTTATGTTACCTCGAGTGTTGTGGAAAAATCCTTCTTGGAGAAAATTGTTCTCCTAAAGTGGTTTCTACCTACACATATTTTTTCCAAGAATTCCATGATGCATTTCTTGGTATTAATCAGATATGCCTAGACGTGATCCCACCATTATTTAATATCACATCAGTCTATGGATAAATTCCATTCTTGTTTGGAAAAATCGAAGGCCTATCCACCCTA
This sequence comes from Picea engelmannii, assembly GCA_009831015.1. NCBI lineage: Eukaryota > Viridiplantae > Streptophyta > Pinopsida > Pinales > Pinaceae > Picea > Picea engelmannii. Next base: position 13,880 of record ML844301.1, on the reverse strand, counting down.
TTAAGGCTTGGGTCATCAAAGAAAAAATAAACAAACTTCACCAAGCTTGATTTATATATCTAATTGCTTACACTCGTGGGTTTCTAATATGGTCCCCATAAATAAGAAACAAGACATCATTCATGTCTATATTGATTTTAGTGATCTGAATCGGGCCTTCCTCAAAGACAATTACCTGACACCATTCATTGACTAGATTCTTGATGTATGCACTAGACATGAGGTGCTTTCCTTTATGGATGGATTCTCAAGCTATAATCAGATTTAGATTCAGCCATATGATCAATACAAGACCACCTTAACTACCCCCCCAAGGGACATTTGCTTATAGTGTTATGCCCTTCAAATTAGAAAACGTTGGAGCCACTTTTCAACAAATCATGTCATACTATTTTTATGACTTAGTTCATATCATTTTCGCTTATCTTGATGATCTCATCACAAATTGGAATAAATGATCACAATGTTTAGAATACCTTCATACTATATTTGTTTGGAGTTGAAAGTATAATATATGCTCAAACCCTCTCAAGTGTGTATTCTACAAGCTAGCTAGTCAATTATTGGGATTTGTAGTTTCCAAGGTGGGTATCATTGTTGAACCCTTGAAATTTCGAGCCATTTCTAAGCTTCCTCCACCTCACATACTATGTCGATTGTAGAGCCTTCAAGGTAAATCTAGTTTCTTATGTAGGTTTGCCCTTGATTACACAACTACTATTCATGGTTTCTTATAGTTGTGACTATCTCAGATACCCTTCATATGGATGAACAATCCCAACAATCCTTTGATGCATTGAAGTGTTCCCTTCCCTTAGTTCAACACCTTTGATTACCCCCCCCC
>ML844301.1:0-12989 GCA_009831015.1 Picea engelmannii | reverse complement strand
CCCCTCCACCCACTAATTTCAAAAATGATTTTATCCTCTATATTTCAACTTCACCCTTTGCAATAGTTAGAGTATTAGTTCAATATGCGGAGGATGTCTCTGAACACATCATATTTACCATAGTAAGAACCTAGAAGGAATATCCTTATCCTACAAAAATGACACAGAGTTAGCCTTTGCAGTCATATTTTCTATTCAAAAGTTACATAATTATATCCTAATGCACAAGACAAAGGTCATGATGAATTTCAACCCACATTGTTTCTCTTGAGTCAGTGAGTTATTCATGTTAAGTTTTCTCATTGGATAACAATCATTCAAGAATTTGACTTAGAATTCATTACCCCAAAGAGTAAGAAATCATTTACCCTTGTTAAGTTTATTTATGATTTCCCAACTAGTGCATCAAACCCTCCTTTCAATGATGACTTTCCTAATGAACATTTGTTTTCTATTTCCACTAAATATCCTTGGTATTGTGACAATTTGGTGTATTTTCATACACAAAATTTCAATCCTCACCTATATTGTGATGACTAATGATGTATTCCTTATCAGGTTGTTTGATACATCCTCATTGGAGACAACCTTTATCAACAGGGGTTCGATAACTTGTTACGACATTATCTAACTAATGATGAGGCTAAGAAAGTCTTAAATGCTTTCCATAGAGGAGCTTATGGTGGCCACCTCTCTAGGATGGATACCACCAAAAAAATCATTCGTGCTAGTTATTTTTGGCGTGCTATATTTACTAATTGCATCCAAGAAGCCAAGTACTACACAAACTATCAGTTTCATTCACCCAAGGCAAGAGATTTGCCTACTCCATTGCATCCCATTATCACCACAACCCAATTCTGCAAATGGGCCATTGATTTTATGGAGCACAAACCTACTTATGTCGATTACCATAAGTGCATTATTGTGTCCATCGATTACTTCACTAAATGGGAGGAATCCATTTTGACATTCAATCATGTCATGGTTACTACAACTCAATTCTTTTTTAACCACGTCATCACTCGGTTCGGTGCCCTGAAACAGTTGGTCTCTGACCATGGCTGATATTTTGAAGAAGAAAGATGGAATGAGCTAGCTTCAATTTTAGGTATTGAGCACCAATATTCATCATCCTATTATATGCAAGGGAATGGCCAAGTTAATGTCATTAACAAGGTCCTTAAAACAATGCTCCAATGGATCATGAATAAGCACAAGACTAATTTGCATCACATATCTTCCCTACATTATGGGATTATATGATATTAGTTAAGACTACTACATGATTCACTCATTTTCATTTCATCCATGGTAAAGAGGTAGTTTTACCTATTGAGTTTTAGATCCCCTCCCTACATTTAACAGTCAAACTCCTTTGTGATACCACCTAGTTATAAAAGAGGCCCTGATACCATCCAGTTATAATAGAGGCTAATTTTCATAGAACACAATGTCGAAATTTGTCATATCACTTTACACACCATTGAAGTAGTAAATAAATGTTCCAAGGCCCAATATGACTGTAAGGTTCACTCTCGTGTATTCCACAAAGGTGATATAGTCCTTGTGTATGACTGGGCTTATGATATATTAGGAATGGGGAAGTTCAATTCTTTATGGTAGGGTCCTTACATTGTCAACAAATGCTTATAAAAGGGGGAATATTTGCTTGTGGGACCAAAGGGGGAGATTCTCCCCAACCCGTGCAATGTGATCTATTTTAAGAATTTTACCCTTAATCCTTTTGCTGTGAGAATTGCTTATTTTATACATGGCTTAGGTTTTTTCATTACATTCCTTTATTTAAATTGGTGTCTCATGGTTGTGTTTTCATTGTTCATATAGATCTTGCATATTTTTGCTACATCGGTTATGTCGATGGCATGAAACATTACAAGCAAAATCTTATCTCGATAACTTGGCCATTTTTACCCCTTCACATACCTTTGTTCATTCTAGTGGAATTTTCATCAGATCTACCACCAATAATCAATTCAAACATGATGGTGTGATTGATTTGTTAATAGATTCCCTTCAGCATCACATATATCACCTTCGTGTTTTCCTCGATCCTTTGCTTCTCATTATGTAGTTGAATGACATTTATTTTGTGTGTAACCCTTGCAGTTTTAGACAATGTTTACAAGTTAAGTCGCGATGTACCCTTTACCATGCAAAAACCAAATACCTTGATACCCATTATACATAAATGCATGGAACATGATAAAAACGCCCATGAAACTAACATAAAATTTAAATTCTTGAAAGCACACCATTTTAGGCGTACACACCAATTAAACTCAACATTTAACAAGAAATAAACACATTGAATATGAACACTTCTCTTATAATCAATCACACAAATAGATACAGATGATAGACATTCCACCCAACCACAAACTTTGCTGCTCCAGTTCTCTTAGCAATAGTTCACCCCTGAGATGAGGCATGCATTTGCAAGAAAGGATGTCTCCTATGACTAGATATTTTCCACTCACAACCCAATACCCAGTAAGACACACAACAAGCCAATTCCTACAACTATTCCAATACACTATCTTTCCTCTCAACTTGTACAACCAAAGGCATGTGATCCCCTTCTCTACCATGTAGTCCCTCGGGCTATCCCACTTCCCTCGAGGGCTCGAACACAAGTTGGCCAGGAAATATATCTATCGAGGACTCTAGGAATTCCAACTATAACATGAGAATGCACAACAACAAACTCACTTTCTCTTGGGTAATGTCCTCAACATAAAAATCACTCGCGGGCCAAACAACCTATTTCTTCATGCATTTACCAGCTCCAACAAGCTATCCTCAATACCTACTATGGCTATCTTCTCTTCCCAACACCTAGAACTCCCTTTTCCTCATTCCACCTAGCTCTAAACTCTCATTTTCTCCGTATTCAAATTTATTTTTCTCCCATGCATGTTGACTCTCACATTTAGTGAAGTTGATTGTACTCAGGCCCATGCTTTCAATAACTAGGTGGGGTGACTTTCCCACCAAACCTCTTACATGCATTCAATGATTGGTCTGATAAGTCAACGGAGCTAAATATTAATAATAAAAGGATTTAGAAAAGTGGCTTGGGTTTACTAGGTATGTGGAATTTTGTCTTGGACCCCCCTTTAGCCCCCTCTCTCTTGTGGAAACATATCCCCCATGAATTTGTACATGTCTGTTTGTGGTTGATGGTGTATTTTATTTTTATTATTTTCAATGCATCTCTTACATATTAAATCACTTATCTCGCAACCATACATCATATTTACAATATACATCGCTAATATAGGGATTACAAATTGGGGTGTTACATAAGCTTTTGGTGTGATTGTTTGAATCCATTTCATTTACATACATCCCCAAAAGTTAGAATATCTTTCTAGATACCATTGCAAATAGAATTTTGGATTGGAATTTATCACATGTGTTAATAAGAAGATAATTTATTGCATTCCCATCTAATTTCCTACACACACCATCATATGTAAGTAAATCATATATTTCACATTTTGGATTGGAATTTATCACATGTGTTAATAAGAAGATAATTTATTGCATTCACATCTAATTTCCTACACACACCATCATATGTAAGTAAATCATATATTTCACATTTTGAATTCATCACATTTGAAAAAATTATTTCACACCAAAGACCACATCCATATTGCATATTTAAATATCTATTTATCCACCAAATATAAAAAAGTGTTTACATAGGAGCCAATAACTCTATAGTTGATGCATGTCTATCACATGCTAATTACAAAAATGGGGGCATGTGACTTCATTGATTTGAATTTATATACACTTGTGTTGATTTCATGTGCACCTTTATGCTATGGTATCAATTGGTACATGTGTAGGATTTTGTCATGGTACATGTGTAGGATTTTGTCATGGAAGCTCTTGTCTATTTATGGTATGTGGACCTTTAAGGTATACTTATTTGAACTAACATATAAATTCTCATATCCCCTTTAATTATGTTGAATTTCCCTATCCTTTCCCCTTGCATGTGCCTTTAGGACCACCCTTGTTTGAGTATATGGCTTATCCCACCCATTTCTTTCATTTTTCATTTACCCAATGGTAAATATTTACCCACATGGGTACCCTAGGTTGGTGAACCTGGTTACATTTTGGCACACATGTTGCCACATCCTCCTTTGGATTGGAGTCCATATAGTCTATATTATATATTTAAGCCTTGTGCATCTTTTCTCATCATGTTGACAGCCTTATCCCTCAAACTCCCACATTTTATTTGGATGGTATAGAATATGTTGAGTCATGACTTGTCATAATCTCCTTCCTTCCTCCATATTATGAAAATTATTTGGTTTTATGCCTCCATTCACATAGCCTCAAGGAGATTACCATTAATACCCCTACCTATGGTTGCTTCTACTTGCATTTTTCACCCTCTAAATTATATTCATTTGGTTGCTCAATAGGTCATCTATATCCTTATCTCTCCCCCCAATTTTTTCAAGTGGTCCCCCTTTTGGGATTCCATTTGGATGGTGTGTCTCTTGACACATCGTTTGATTAATTTTCAGGTATCCCCTCATTGTGATATCACCTCCTCACCTGGCACCCCTTTGGAAATACTAGGTGGGTATTGTGATTCCTTGGCACATGTTCCTTTCTTGGTAGAATCCCTTTCTTTCCCTTGTTCAAAGCATTTGTAATGAGTCACACTTGTGTCCCATATAGTCTGTTAAGTTCCTCCCAAGTAATGTTATAGTTCGCCCTTGTGTCCCATAGCATCTGTTAAGTTCCTCCCAAGTAATGTTATATTTCACCCTTGTTTCCATAACATTTTCTATCTAGATTTGTCGATCCTTGGCCTTCAATTGTCTACTTTTCACTAATTTGTCACATAAATAGCCTCTTACCTAGTAATTCACCATTCCTTGTGAAATGGTTTTAGTTGCTACTAGTTCAACGTTTCTTTTCTAATTTGAAAAAGGGAAGTCATGAGTCCATCTCTTTTTGTCTTCCATCCCTATCCTCATGCCAGTCCTTGTTAGTTGCAATATTGTGACTTATACGTCATGTTGGCTTTTGAGGGTTCCCTTTTCCCTTGCTTTTAATGGGCCTTCCCTTATCAACTTTAACACATGTATTCTAAGGGTTTGGTTTATAGGGTGTGGGCTCATTTTCCTCATTGATGGGTTACCTCTAACCAAGTATGGAGAGTCATCATTTCTCCTTGACTTGGTAGTTTCTCATGTGCTTAACTCTAGATCATTATCACATTGTTGAGATTTGTACACTTGGTGTTTTAGTGTTCTATATTCTCGAACATGTGTGAGTTGTATAAGCCCTTAGGAGGGAGTTTACATTCAAGTAGATCCCCACATGTTCTAACCACAACATTTTCTTACATATATATAACTTCAATTGTCATTCTTTGAATGTTATTTGATGATGGTTCTTAGGGATTCCTCTTATCCCTAAGTGCCAACATACTTTCCCATATCACCACCAACAAATTTATTCTAGGGTTTAGTCTTGCCAAGTTGTGTACCTTGGTCACATTTTCCTCACTGATGGGTTACCTCAGACTAGTATGGAGAGTCACCATTGCTCCGTGAATTGGTTGTTAGTTAAGCTTTGATTTAGTGGTAGGTTGATGGGATTTTATCAAAATGAACTTAGATTCAATTATAAATATTTATAAAGACTTTACTTGATAATATAAAGCATGGGTTTTACATTAGATACACATCAAACGTGAGTTTGGATGCCATCCCAATTAAAAATTGATTGGTTTTATGAAGAAAAAAAAATAGTTGTAATGATTTGAAAAAACCCAAGATGCTTCTAAGCATAAAATGCTTTTGATTGACTAGAAAATATTTGCAAAGCTCTCCAATTATAAAATTCCTATCTCTCTTATCCTCTTGTATTTGGATAATCTAATTGAATATAATAATATATCATATGCTATGATATTGACGATGTTGATATGAACTCACTTTGATGCACTTTTCTTGGTGTTGTGGGGAAAAATCCCCCTAATGTGGGTCTAGTGACTAGGCATAGCCTTGACACCTTAAAAGAGTGAAAAGTTTCTATTCTACTCAAATCCAACAAGACCTAATGATAATCAAGGGAAGGGAGAGGAGATCGAAATATGTACCTTAAGTCCTTCTGTCTACTCTAGATCTCTTCATGTCATTGTCCATTCCAAGATTGCAAGCCTCCGCCCAAAGCTGGCCTGAAACCAATTTACAAAACAAACTATAACAACATATGCATAACTATCAAGCTCATCTAGAAGTATATATATTCATGAAAACCATTTATAAATGTAAACATAAAGACACATACATTTGGGACAAGAAGATTTCTCTTTTATTGATAACAAGATTGGAAGTTACAACCTGAATCTTGCTGGCGCCACTCCACGAACCTCGCCTGGGTTCCTCTACTTTGACTCCAAGTGCACTGTTCCCAATATGCTATCCTCACAACCAACATGCCAATATAGGTAAAATGGATGGATTTTATAAGGAGGATGAATTGTAGGGAATGTCGAGGATGAAACTTAGAGCAAGATGCAAAAAGATTTGGAATACAAGGGAGAAATTTTGGTAGAGTTCACTTGCCTCCCTTTTCATATATCCAAATGACACCCCTTAGGGCCCTTTTTATATGGATACATGATGTTTATTTGGTTGTCAGAAGGGCTACATGAGTTAAAATGGTTGTACAACCTAAAATAACCTGTAAACTCTGTCAGAAAGCACAAAATTTATATATTTTTTGCAAATTTTTAGAGTACACGCGGGCTTGCAGGAATGAAACTAGCGTATGTATGCAGACTTTTAGGTATGAAACTAGCATATGTACATACTCTGCATATGTATCAGGGCACGTACACCATACAAAAAAGTTTTTTTTAAGATGAACTCCAACAAAAATGGTTGGAAGATGTGTGAATGAGTAGGCCAACATCATAAATGCATGGGAGTGTAATTTTTAGCTATAACACTTAGGCATTATTTAAGTAAACAAACTGTGAAATACATACATACAAACACTCCTATTCCCAAAAATTTCAGTGTTTTCTAACAAATACTTGTAATATCATGAGTAGTTTGAAATGAGCTCACTCAATCTATATTGCTAAATCTATTCTTAACAATCCCAACTCAATCATTGATTCCATCGTAGTCATGTCAGAGGACCAAACTATATCTATGACCCAACTATCAAGTTCTTAGGATTGGCTGGCTCAAAATTTTCTTTAAAAGAGAATACACCAATATAGTACTGTAAATTAGCCCCTATTTTGAGGACTCCAATGACCACACTCCATACATTTTTCTTAAATAATTTTTTTATTACACCCATATTCTCTCCATAACCTCGAAGATTCACACTTACACTTCAAAAAAATTAATTTTCATTCACTTACATTTCATTCCCTATACCATTGTGTGGATTGGATACCCCAATCATACTATCCCCACAACCAAAGGAATCAACTTAAAAATAGAACCATCAAGTTTTTGTAGTGCCAAAAAATATTTTTGGTATCACAGGGATTTAATGACATTGCACTTCTAAGTCTCCTTTCCGATTGGCAAAGCAACATGACTGCATTATTTTTAGAAATATTAAAATGATATTTTAAGAGGTTAATAAGAAAACCAACAATCATTTGTTTTGATACGAGTGTGATTATAAACAATGTTTTCTTTATTTTTCTCTCTTTGTGTATATTGTAGTGTTGTTAATTTGTGCAATTCAATAGGGAATCATGTTGATGGATTAGATTTAGTAGACAATGACATTCTTTTGATTCTAATTCTTGTATGGATCCATATTCCATCATGCAGTTTATATAGAGATGAATCACTTATTATTATTTCAAGTACTATATCAAAGATTCATTAATTGAATCATTATTAAAGAACTAGAGCTCCTATTTATAAGGATACACGACGTTGCCGAACTATGGGATAGTATTAAAACAAGGCTAAATTATTGCAATCTATAAATCAATTCAAACATGGATAAAGCCAAATAATCGAGCTCTAAAACTCCTTGCTACATAATTATATTCAATAAATTAGATTATTGAAATGATAAAGGAAAATCATCAACCTGCCAAATAAATTGCTACATCCTATCAAGTGAGCACAAAATTTTAGAGACAAATCATTGTGATTTAAAACTAAAAAGTTAGCATCTAAACAATTTTAAGAGTACGAACTAATTCTCCATTTAAACCTTCTGTAATTTCCCTGAGATAAAAATTCCATCCCATGATTCCAACAATAGTGAAAACTCTAAAATGTGGATAGCTAGGATTGTAATTTTTTTTTTCATAGAAACAAAAGTGTTGTGGTAGAGGAAAGAAATGGGAAAAGTCACGAGTTACATACCTAGTGTGTGCGCAGTACTACATACCGCATGGATTTTTTCTTTCCTTTGCCTCTCTACACTCAAGACTATGAATCCACTGAGGGGAATGGTGAGAAACTTGTTATAGATATGAAACCATCAATTATATACCATGTAGATTTTGCACTTATATCTTCTACTCCAACCATGATTTTACTAATCCCTTTCATCCCTCATGTTTCTCAGCTCTACTACACAACTTGAATATCTAAATGCAATTGGATATCCGAGGTTGGTAAACAACATGAGGATTTAGTGTAGGGTTTTTACACAAGGAGGAAAATACGTGTAGGTTCCATGTATGCTTTCTATAGTCGAGGATGAGGAGACAATTAGAGGGAGGAAAAAGCTTTCAATGGAATTTGACGAGGGATTTTATATTCCCCCAATATTCCCCCTTACACACCACCAAATACCTATATTACTGAGTAATTTAAAACACCTTCTTAATCCCTCATTACTAACCAATATATTGGTTATACTTTAACCTAATTTTAAATTCCTCATTGTGAACATACATGTTAAATTACTACCTGGTTATTGAACCTTTTATGCACTTTTCCAACAAGGTTGTAACTTTCGGTTTTTCCGAAGACAAGGTAAGAATGTTCATGCAACAAAGACAAATTAATCCATTACTTATTGATTATTCATTGATTGCACTAAAATATATCACTATGTTGCACAACATCTGAAGTTGCTATGCGATAGAACTTGAAAACAACCACTAAAAATCATCACAATTAAACACCACCAAAGTTATATAATCTATATGATTACTAGCATGAAGATACCAAGATTACAAAAGTTTACACTTATTACATCCCAATGATTCCTGTATAAAAACTTACAAGTATATAACTTTAAAAAGACTCCTAAAATTCTAATTACTTTGATAAACATAAAAAAATAATGAAAGACATGACAACTATTAGCTTCTTTCTCCCCATGATTTGTAGGAAGAGAGTTCTGATTCTCTAGCTCCATATCTTCCAACATATAATGCACTATATCTTCTTCCTTTAGGTCTTCCTAAACATAGTTTATGGACATTCTATGGTTGGAAGCAACTAAGTGTAAGTCTTTGCTTAGATTGATAACCATGTTTCTCAACATATTACACTTAGCCTCTAGTTCATCAATTTTATGTTTTTGCTGCACAAGGGTATTCATGATTAAATCTATTTGTGATGTGCACTAGTGTTCATTCTTGTGCACATTAGAGGTCATTGAAAAAAGGGGAGATTTTTTGCACTAAAGTGAATCCTCATGTCTTCTTAATACCCCCATGAATTCCTATGCTTCGTTGTAATCCATATGAACAACATACCTCCAAAAATAATAAAAATACAGCTTAATTGATATGTTGCAAGGCTCAGATTATGGCACAAGAGAGAATAAAACGATCATTTCCAAGACTCAATGAGAAATCGCCTTCTCCATAGATAAAACCCAAATATATAGAATTCCCTAGAGTTGAGGAGCATAATGATTAAGCGTTCAAAGCTCAAAATATACCAGAGAAAATTCACCAAATAAGAATCTTGAATGCAAAGAAGAAATATGTGACGAGGAGGGTCTATGCCAAAAAGAATCTAGAGGAACCAAAAGTATTGAAAGTATACCAAAGCCACACATAGAACCATACACAAAGTACTTCCTTCCCTTAAGGACCAATACCAATAACAAACTCCTTTTTCACACCCCAAGGAAAATTCTAATAAACTAAAGTTCTAGAGCTAACCATGGTCAATGGGAAGGTCTTACTAGGATTGGTTGGTCAATATTCCTCTTTGCATCATAGCAGACACCTTCCTCACTATAGACAATTATCCCACCTTGTTGAAACATCCCTTCAACAATGGGTTCAAGAGACAAAACAACCATTAATTCATATATATGAGTGTGGGAGTGCACATCCTTTCAAATCTATAATCTATACTTGAAATTTGGTGGTACTGATAACAAGTGGTAATTAATTACCATGGTAAGAGTCCTTGTGTTCTTGATCAAATGTTACTAACATTATTAAGGAATGGGGTGAAAGCACCACCCCTCATTTTCCAAATGAATCTGGGACTGTAGAAGACTGATGCGTTGGCCAATGAATCTGCCTAATGATTAGGTTCTCAGAGAACCTGGTAAAATAAAGCCTTGTGCAAATTTCCAATCTCCCTTTGGACTTGAGCTATGATTGAAGTAATTTTTCTATTTGAGGGGATTGTTATTGAACAAATGATATTGATTCTTATGCTTGAATATTCAATGACAACTAGAGGGCTTAGTCTAGCTTCTAATTAGTTCAATAATTAATTGACTTAGATAAATTATTGATTTAATTAATTAATTAACTTTTAATACTTTACTAACTTAATTTACCTTAATTATAATCATTAATTAATCTAATTGACACCTGTTACATTTTTCTAAAAAGATACCCTAGCAAAGTGCATAGGCCTATGCTTATTTGTATCCCTTCCAAGGCCCCAAGAATGTGATTTTTCTAGATTTCTCTAATCCAGAATAACCCCCTCCACACCTGCCACCCCTAGCCTATTAATTCATTTTTTAAACAAGACTAAGAATATAATCAATACAACTATGTTAGATCATGTTATTACATAACATCAACCAAACATGAATTCATAATAGATACTCTCTCATCAAATAAATGGATATCTTATAAACTAAATATTTTTAGATAAGCACAATCATTCGTTCTTTCAGATCAACCATGCAACATAGTGGCGAAAGCTTTGTAAAATCACCTATCCAAAAGCTACAATGCAACTAGATTTTCTTTTCTGAATGCAATTTTGAAACTTTAAAACTTTTTAAAATCACAAAATAGCTTTTTAATAGTTGACAATTGTCATAAGAACCTTTCTTTAACTTCTTTGTCTGTAGATAATCATTTGAAAAAATTACTACAAAAATCCTTACCAACTTACTATAAGGCTAAGACTTATAAATTTTCCAATTCTCAATTTCTCTACTTACAAGCATAGAATTCCATTAATGAATTTCTTAGTTTCATTGGCATTTTAGTGAATATAACAAGGATCTGTCTTCTATGATTACTATACTAACTAGATATGGAATGGAAGTGGCACAATCTCAAAGTTATGTAATGTCACTTGTAAGCTATTTTTTGGGACAACAACCACATGTGAGATTTTATGCTATGACACTTGTCTTATGTTTTATGGAAGAAAATTCCTTTCATAATTGCACTATTACCCATCTAAAATATTCCATTGCAAAAAAACACAAAAAAAATATACTAGAAAACTAAATTAACAATCATTATTCTTTCAATAATTATATCAATGTGACGTTGAAAACACTATTTAGATTATAATCTCTTATGTTCCAAGCATTCATCATTGTTCAGTTAAAATTTTATTTTGCTTTGCAAGGAATTATGATAGAAGTTTGAAATCATGATAAGAGTTATTTAAGAAATAAAATAAAAAACAAGATGTGTTTTTGATGATATTAGAGTTTGAAAAATACAAGTTCTTAAAAAATTAAATTAATAATAACAAGGTGTAGTGTGAGAGTCCATGATAATCACACTTGGTATCTTTTAAATATTTTTATTAAATATTGTTTTTTCAATTTTAATAAAGAAAAACCAATACTAGTAAATGAAATTTATAAAAAACTAATTTTAAGAAAAACTAAATATTAATTAAATATTAATATATATATATATATATATATATATATATATATATATATATATATATATATATATATATATATATATATTTGAATGATTTACTTAATAAAATAAAAAGTGTAATTTTTTTTTATAATTTAAATCTAACAAAAAAAAGTGACTTCTTGTTTAAATGAGTATAAAATTTAGAGTTAAAATTGTTATAAATAATAATAAGTTAAATGATTTACTTCATAAAATAAAAAGTGTAAAAAAAAATTTAACTTTTAACCTAACAAAAAAAGTGACTTCTTATTTAAACGAGTATAAAATTTAAATTAATATTTAAATTAAGTTAAAATTGTTATAAACAAAGATCAATTGTGAAATTATAAATTAATATTCCAATGCATAAAATTATAAATTAATATTTCAATGTATAATATTTTCTCAAACCTAATATGTAACATAGAAATATAAAGGCAAATCGAACCTACTATGTAACATAGAAATATAAGGGCGAATCGAATTTTAGTTTAATATAAAAAAGTTATAAAAAGGAACATAATGCCCTCACCCAACTTAATATAAGAAAAATAGAAAAGAAAATTTGCTTGGCTTTGAGACCCCAATCTATACAATTATCAAAAATAACTTTTGCTGTAAAAAAAAATACGAGTGCTTTATACAAATGTAAAAATATAATCACAGCCCATGAAACGATGAAACCCTCCATTTATTACATGATGTGTGACAGATGTTTCTATAGATTTCTTCATAATCTTTAGAAACCCATATCCCCACAGCAATGTTGTATGATTTTATAGCTGACAAGGTATTCCTGGCTATAAATCATATACCTCTGACGGCATATGGGCTCTTCCAA
>ML844300.1:22468-37789 GCA_009831015.1 Picea engelmannii | reverse complement strand
TAAAGGTTGCATATCTCAAATTCCAACTCACAACCATTGTGATTCAATGTCTTTTTGTATAAATTCAAGATACACATCCTCAAGTTTTGAAACTTCAAGATGCACATCAAAGTTTAGATGCCTTTGTGATAGTGTCCATTGTTAATGCACCCAACATACTATCAAGATTCAATGCACCATGTTCTCTCTTGGATTCTCCCTAGAGGAAAAGTCCCAACCTCTTGAAGGGGAAAACCTAAGGACACAAACAAGCAAGTTGCCCACTGTCACTTCGGTAGCGTTGCCCCTTACTTCTAGGTTCCTAAGATGGTTTCCTACCTAAGGGGGATTCCCTATACTAGATCCTAAGCCTATTGTTTAAGAGAAGGTGATTAAAGGTGGCTAGGATTAGATTATGTAAATGATGTTGACAAAAAGTGCTTAGGAGATTTCTTGAATGATTAATGATTCAATGATCAAATACCAAAATGGTGAAGTATCCCGAGCATTTATTATGTTTAGGTTATCTTTATATGCATCAAAGATTTATTCATTAGTGTTATTTTTCCCATGATCATTCAAATGCAATTGCTTGTAAAACCAAAGATACTCTGGGCTGGTAAGACGAAGAAAGGAAAAAATTGCCTCAAGTCAAAAGGTGTGCCTTGGTGCTACATCTCTCAAATATGCATGCAGGCTTGAACACCCATGGTACGAGAGAGTAATCTTCCCAAATGTTGTTTTTGGTGCACTGTGATAGTCCGATGATTTAATGGTTGGTTTCAAGTTTCCTATGGGACCTCCATTATACCCGAGGGTAAATGAAAGTAATGTTTGTGTTCAGGTGTTGTCTGGGTACCAACAAGGGTTACAAGGACTTCCAACAAGGCGAGACAAAATCCCAAGCCTCTCGAACTCTCACATATAGATACATGTAATGGATCACAAGCCGTAGTTTTATATGCTTAATGAAATCTCCTTATTGTTATTTATAGATATTGGAACACGTCTCTAGCCTAAAAATGACTAAGGGTCTTGTCCAAGAAAATGTGTATCGTCATGATATCCATCATAACTTGCATTCTTAACATGAAGTACGTAACAATAAAACACTTTAGATTTGTGTTTTATTAACGCAGATATGTTTACTCAAAGTGAGGTCTTTGGTATGTTTTGTGAAAAAAAATCTTCTTTGAATGTTTGGATGTTAATTTCTCTTGCAAAAGTTGAATAAAGATTTTTCAGTTTTACTCATACATATTATTTACAACTTATAATAACATATGTCAAGAATAAATGCTTAGAAATGAAAACTTTGCATACAAGTGCGTCAATGTTTACAACCATATACCATTCATCATCAATAGCATACCATATCATTCACAAGATTTCCAAAAAACGATGCAAGCTTATTATATTAGTCACCGTGCATCAACCCAAATCAGTTCACTTTCCAAAGCACTTAATATATTACAGTTCTGCATTCACATTAGAGTTTTGAATCAGCATGAAAGTGTATCTCTACATTTTAATCCATTCTTTCCTAAATACTCTAATGCACTGTTTGGAATAGTAAAGTGACACGAGCAACCAATGGCGTACAACAGAAATATAATGAGAAGAAAACCCATATCGAATTGATCATGCAAGTTTCATTGATTGGGATGGTCCAATAGAACACATAACAATATTCTGGAACTGTTGCATGGATTTTCGAATAACCCTCGTTGCAAAGATGGTGTGAAATGTGGCTTTACGGATTCAAGGAAATAATGAATCAACTCTATAGATTGATCGGATCATGAATCACAAAATTGACACAGATTCCATAAACCGTTATTACAGATTTCGTCCAAGGAGATGACCTCAATAATGGCGTGTTGTATGCAAAGACTCAGTGAATCATTGCAAGAGATTTGGGGATGGCTTTGTGAGTAATTTGCTCTGTCTCAACAATGATGAATTGGAGTGATAAACTGATGGTCTCATGAACAATAATCCCTCTGAAACCCTATATTAAACCTTGGGTACGACCTCTGAAACCCTGATATTTGGCACAATAAAATCATAATCCTACCAAAAAAATGTCAATGGAAATAGCATAATAAAGGTCGATCTGCATGTGTATTGATAAATTTAAGAGGTTTGGGATTGACAAAATGAATGAGACGTTAAACAAAGAAGATCCACAAACCCTGAAATAGTTGGAAAGATGAACAAAATAATGGATCGGCCAGAAGATCATTAAATGATTTTGTAGTTGGAAAGATAAACAAAATAATGGATCGGCCAGAAGAAAATTTAGTGAAAGTGCCTTACACCAGCTAGTGAGCATGAGGACCATCCAAACTACAGAAAATTTTATGAAGAATTCCTGAGGGAATGATCATGACCGAATCAAACCTAAAGGGATCATTAAGAAATTAATTAAATTTTATATGAAAAAATCAAGTTCCATACACTATCTTTTAAGAATATTAAATCTAAGATCACTTACGAGGAACAAAACAGAATGGTAGCCATACTTTGTGATGGGTCCTTAGTTATAAATAAAGCTGGAGATTTTATGAAAGGTGTAGAGTTTATTGTATTCGATGCTTAATTCATTAAGAGGTCACCCAATCTTAAGAGACAAGTAAATATGAGTGGATTTCTTCATATGATCAATTGTAAGTTGTTGTCATCTTTTAAGGGTATTTTTATATAATCAAGTAAAGAAGATTTTATATGTAATCTTGAATACTTTGTATGTGATAGAATTTTCAAATCTAAGGTACATAACAAGTGGTATTAGAGATATTTCTTAAGACAAAAAAAGAAATTTTTTTCTTATTTTGTAGGTTTCAAAGGGGAAAAGAGGGTCGCAACACTCATATCAATTCATGTATCTTTATGAGTAGAATTTAAGAAACCAGGTGCATATCTCACTTTCTCTAGGAAAATCACCCAATTTCAAAAACAAAAGCATCCAAGTCAAAGTTGAAGAAGTGAATATATCATTGATTTTAAATCAATTATTTTAGGGCTTTTTGTAGCAACCGTGTGGACTATAAAGTAGATATATTTTGACAGGGTGCTCAAATTTCACAAGACCAACACCATTGGAAAGAATATTTTTGGAGCTTTGATTTGACATATTATATGTTATGCTTTCGATCAATGTCAAGTGCATTACAACCCTTGCAAATTTTCACTCTCAACCCCTAATGTATGTGAATAATGGCAATGTAGTGGAACATGCCATTGGAGGAATGAATGTCGGTGAAAAAAACTCAAATTGGTACAAGGGATACCAAGATATGACAGAGATAATAAATTTAAGGAGACTCATATTACCCATATTATTGGTACCACGGATCCTTTCATGAATGAAGAGTATAGTCGAGAAAGATATGTCTGGTATGACTTAGAGGATGCTTGTGATGACTAGTACATTGATAGTTGTCGTGTGTGGAATGACTACTTTCACCTTCTATTTGATTATTCTACTCTACCTTATGTAAAGAACATAATGGACGAAAGTCAAGAGCCAATTATAACTCCTAGTTTTTAACTTGAATATTCTCCAATAGTAGTGTGCGTTCTAAATCCACATCCGACCTTTTGCACTTATGTGGACAAGTTTTTTGACATGGTCAAAACTATACATTTGGATCCACATGATCGTGTTAAGCTCAAGTATATCCAGTGGGGAGTCAACATGAGCTCTTTCACCTTGGACTTGAGTTTATGGATGAACTCCTTGGATTACTTCAGTATTGCAGTTGGTACTTGCACATAGGACACTAACTACTTCAACATGGCGATTAAAACTCAGGGCCCACCCAAGTTTATGGTGGAATTTGTTGGACTATTTTAGCTTGGTGGCTAGCACTCATACATAAAACCCTAGTTCTTTGGCTTACTTCAACATTGCAGTCAACACGCATCCATAGGACCCTAGTTTATGGTTGCACCTCCTTACAACAAGCATTGAGGGAAACACTTTACTAAGAGGAGTGGAATGTTGGGATCCTCCTAGAGGTGTAGTGGGGGCCAAAGGGCCCATAGTAAAGTAATAATAATGGAGGTCATTGAATGTAAAATGGACTAGGTTCACCATACTACTTATTATTAAATAAGGCCCACTATGGTAGTTAGTATTGAATAAATGTAATGGAACCTCATAAAAAAGGTCGACTAAGTAATTAAACGATGGTTATGATTAAAGTTTTATTGTTCCTTATAAATAAGGATGAAGACCTCCTTATGAGGGGTGTGGAGTTTATTGTATTCAGAATGAGTGAATTCCTTACATAAAATGATCAATCGTAATGTGTTAATGTGTTGTCAGTCATATCTTAAGGATATTTTTATATACTCTTGGATATCTTGTATTTGATAAAAATTTCAAATATAAGGTACATAACAAACACTTCCATCAGCATATTATGAAGACCTCTTTGTGAGGGGTGTGGAGTTTATTGTATTCAATGCGAATGAATTCCTTCCATAAAATGATCAATCTTAATGTGTTGTCATATCTTAATGATATTTTTATATACTCAAGTAAAGAGGATTTTATATATATTCTTAAAAATCTTGTATTTGATAAAAATTTCAAATCTAAGTCACATAACAAACACTTCCATCATCATATGTTAGTTGTAAAATATATACATGTTACTTAACTACTAATAGTTAATAGTGATATCATATGTTTGTAAAAATATATATCTTACTTAACTAATAGTAATATCATATATTAAAAGCCAAATAAAAACAAACCAATATATATACATCTACCTAACTACTAATACTAATAGTAATATCATATATTAAAAGCCAAATAAAAACAACCCAATATATATACATCTTACCTACACTACTAATAGTAATATTAGTATCATATGGTTGTAAAAATATATATCTTACTTACTTAACTAATACTACTAATAGTAGTATTAATATCATATGGTTGTAAAAATATATATCTTACTTACTTAACTAATAGTAATATCATATTTTAAGAGCCAAATAAAGACAAACCACAATATATATATATATATATATATGAAAGGGAGTGATTTGATGTTCTAATATCTATTTATATATCATAATCACCACAGCCTGCATAGTGGTGGTAAGTGCCCAGTGGAGAGTTGCTTATATATAAAGGACTTTGAGAAAACCTTTAATTTATGTACTTCAATTGAATCCACGTTCAGGAGTTACATACCTAGATGACTTTCAGTGTGAAACATAGGCAACATGAATTTATGTCAGCTCTTACAATATCCCTGCATTCTATTCAAACATAATTTGCATGGTTAATTTACAATCCGGTATGTTTTTAAAATGATTGTTTCAACTTTCAACTAATTAAAATGTTAACGGTGAAGTGATTTCAGTGGATAGCAATTTGTGAGTTGGAATGCATGCAGACGCTTTCAAAGATTGCAGGGTCAGATGAATCGCATTGTGCTGAGGATAGTGACTCTCCATTTGTATAAATTGCAGGTACACGATATAACATGGGGTGCTGGACAAAACACATTTACTTTAACAAAACAGTTGAAGAAACTTGTTCCTGTTAATGGTGAAGTAATTTCAGTGGAGTTGGTGAGTTGGAACGCATGCGGGCGCTTTCAAAGATTGCAGGGACAGATGAATCACATTGTGTTGAGGATAATGACTGTCCATTTTGTATAAATTACAGGTACACGATATCACTTGGGTGCAAATAGTTGAAGAAATTCGTTCCTGTTCAAAATTTTGACAAATATAGTCTCGCACACCCTTATTGTTTTGTGTCTACTAGTTGGATTTTACACAGCATCCTCCCAAAGATTTTATTTTGAAACTTAAAAGGATTTATTTCATCATAGGAATAACTTAATAAACCTTCCCATAAAGAGGTTAGTATATTGTCCTACTCATGATTTTCTATTTACACCAATTCATCATCTTGATGGTTGGTCTATTTTATGAAACTGAAATTGAAATTTTTTAAATCTTTCAGAGCCCGGGTGATTTGCCAAACTATGTTACCAGAAACAACATGGCAGGGTAGCGTTTTTGAAAGAGACAGTCGAGCAATGGTTTTTCAAGGGAAACAGCGTCCAAAACTGACGTCATTTGCACCAATTCTCAGGCCTAAAAAACACATTTCTCCAGAAACCTGTTTCTATACGAAGAATGCCGTTGACCTGGACTTGTAAAGTTTGTCATTTGAAACTCGGTAATATATAATTATTTTTTTAATGTGGACTCGGTTTTGAATCTTGACTGCAATTTCCTTAGCTAATGCAACTTTGCATTTTGCTTCAAACTGCACAATTCATAATTTTATCTTCTGAAATATGTCATATGATATGGTTTATGTTTTTTATCATTTATGAATAAGTTTGCTTTTTGTATTTGACATTTGCTCATTTATTTATAATTTGTATACCCAGGGGGGAATTGGGGCGGGGCCTAAGGGCCCTAGGTTCTACAAGGTATTTCTTATAGCTGAAGACCTTTGACTTTGGTTTCTCATTCCATCACCATTTCCCGTCTTGTTTCCTGTTTCATATTTCTGTGAACATTTGCCATCAAATTCCAAGCCTGTTTCAAGCTGCTTGTTCGCCTTTAATAGGCATTATCATCTTCAAAGTCATATTCCTCAGTTTGAACTTGGTCTAGTTGTTAGTGTTTTAACTTTCTTAGCACAATATACTCGTACCCTGCATTTGCATTGTTCTTAGTGTTTCGATATTTCAGGGCTTGTAGCAGTATATACGTCAACTTGCATTTTATATTGCTTCAGCACCATGCCATTTCCTGTGACCTGGAAAAGCTTATTTATCAGGTCAACGCAAACCCCATGTCAATCTCAATAACTTGCCCTCCCCCTCAGCCATGCTTGTTACTCCCCTAAACTGACATCCACAGTGCACACCCCAATTAAGCTTTTGCCCTCGCAAACTACACCCTTAACAGACAGCTCAGGCTTTGCTTTTGTATTCTAACCACCTGAATTCCAGTCATTCATTGATCAGAAGCTCACTTAAACAATGCACCTATCAGTACTGTCATAACACAATTCTGATGATTGATTCCTTCAGGTACTATTGTACTTCCCTGATTGTGAATCCAAATTCAATCTTCAACTTTGCCCCTTTCAGATATGATGCCTTTATCTTTTCAACTGGAAAGATATAGCCATGCGCAACCTGTCTCTTATGTGAATATACACAAATGGAAGCCATTCAACAAGATAAATGACAAAAACACATTTGAGCCCCACATATTCGACTCATTGCTGTATTTGCACAATTGATAATGTACAACTTGCAAAAAGATTGAAAAGAAGCAGTTTAGTTTAATCTGTCCAGACTCTGCAAGCATACCACGATTTGACAAATGACGAGCAATAAATCTCTTCCAGTGCTTACTTGTATAAATAGTAAAATAAGACAGCACCTATCTAGCTTACAGCAGTTTGACAGGAACTCCATTGCCATTCTTAGGAAGTATGTCAGGGATGCAGACTATGGGACTCCGTCAAACATGCTTGCTCTCCTGACCTGTGTATGCAAGGAAAGTAAGGTTCTTTATTATACCTGATGTAATTTTGGCAAGGTTCTCTATTATACCTCATGTGATTTTGTAAGGTTCTTATCGTACCTTGTGTGATTTTAGTTATTTTGTAATATAAGACAGTTTTAAAATTCCATTGCCACTACCGTGTTGAACTGCTCTCCAATGTGATTAACAAGAGAAAAATGTGTCAAACTATAGGAAAAACTTGGCAGGCAAATCATGATCCTAGGGTCATTCATGTACCAATACAAAAGCAAAATGACTAAAGAAAAATTAAGGCTTCAAACAATAAATTGGACCCAATAAACTACACCAGAGGCATGGCAAAACCAAAAACAATTCTCACTTGTGAAGTTAAAGGCACAGTAGATCAATAAATTCAGGCGAGTGGATCTCAACAACATTGGCGGACCGAGCAAGCAACAACCTGAGCCCAGTGCCTCAATCTTGTTTTGACAAGCTGAGGATTGTCACCTGTAGCACAAATTTACAATAAGAACTTTTAGCATAGAAATAACTCATTTAAATCTTTGTAAGAAGGCAAGACAAATAATCATTCTACATGTTCAGAAATCTTTCTTCAAATAGATACTCAGCCTCTAATAAAACAATCATAATTGTTATGAACAAGAATTTCAAAGCTATACTATTCTAATCCCTATAAGATGTAAAGTTTCAGACTGAATACATAATATGGCAACTAAGATAAGAAGTTTAGAAAAGCGGTTCAAGAGAAAAGAGGCATCGAACTTCATTCATCTAAAAACTATAAATCAAGACAAAGGGATAAGATTAGAAATTTGATCTAAGGCTGCTGGGGTACCTACTGCAACATTTCCTAATGTTTTTTTCTGGATTTAGCATTTAGAAACAAAATCACTGCTAAAAACTATATATACTCAAGAACATGTACACTGTACACAGTAAGGTTTACTCAATTTTGAGCTGGTCAATCTCAGGAATTAAATTTAAACCCATGCTTGTTAGGCACTCACATTCTCACCATGGCTTAGGAGGTCTGCACCAGCTGCTTATGAATTTTCAACCATAACAGTATCCAAGTATCCATAAGGGGATGAATGCTAAAGGCCAATTAGTCCGCCTTTTCAAAAACAATAAATGAATCCACAGCACGTAAACAGCTAAGTGGTAGTGCAGAGAACTGCAGGGGATAAGGCTCATCCACATTCCGTTGCCTGTTTACCATAGGATAAATCCACGTTTCCAATGGCTTCGGCCCCAGAGAACAAGTCAAGCGGTAAGGGTCAGGGTAACAAACGACCTTAAAATCCTCTTTTTAGATCTGACTATAAGAAGGGCCAGAAATCCGCAGTATGATAAAGGGAAAACCAATTCTTGAAGAGATGTAATAAAGGCGAGACTAACCCCAGATCACCCTGGAATGCATAATTCCATACAATAGCCTAATAAGGGGGCATGAAACGAGCCTCTTACACAATAATAAAGAGATATTATAAGTCAATAGAGATCTCCAGAGACTGCAAAAACTACTAATTTTGAAGATTTGTAAACTATAAATTCATGACTTTAAAATCTAATAAATTTTCAAGTATAGGTCTGCACGTAATAATAGCCCAAAAATCTACAGGAAACATGATTCGTTTTAACACCGACCGGATTTTCAAGAATATATAAAAACAGAGAGAGAGAGAATGGAAAAACAAAGAAAGATATGTGCTGCTACCTGGACTAGAGATTATCCATGGATCCAAATCCTGGCCTTGTGGGGGGTTCTCGTGACATGAAGAAGAAGAAGAAGAAGGCGGTGAAGGCGAAGGCGGTGACTTGAATTTAGAGTCGTTGTAGTGCTTGTTAACCGCATAATAGAAATAGAGAGCCGGCAGAGTATCACACAATTTATGGTCGCCTTCTTCTTCAGAATCAAACCCAAAACCAAATCCGAGATCGATGCATCCCCTGAGTTCATCCACGTCCTCATCAGTAAGGCTCTTGGACTTTCTGAGTTTGGATTGCCGATCCTTCTTTCGAATCCAAGCCTCCTCCCTACACGATTCAGTCGACCATGACTGTTGCTTCAGAAGCCTTGTCGGAGGAGGAGCAAGAGATTTCTTCTTCTTCGCTTCTCCTCCCCCACGAATACCGTTATTTCCTGTTTCGATACGATCCGTCTGTGTGGCCTTCACGGGCGCTTCCAAGCGCATTACAGCCATGTTACGACTCAGGATTTCTGCAGCTTCTGGATCTATAATTTCGTAGCGAGAAAACGGATCGGTAGCAGTTAAATCATGTGAGATCATATTTGTATGCCAGATTGAGCCGTGTTGGGCTCAGAAAACAGGTTGGGCAAAAATCAAATTTCGAAATCCGAAGCAAAAACACAGAGTTCTATACAGATATCCAGATGAAAATGGCGGACGCAGGATGCCCCTCGCCCCAGGGGGGCTGTGGACTCAAGCGTAAGCTCTATGAGCTCTCCTCTCCCTCTACAACAACATCCTTTGCCTGCCCTTTATAGTGCTTGCTTACTTCCTTCTCACGCCAAGCCCCCTCGGTTGGGGTTAATCCTACATGTGACCAAACCCACGTGACCCGATCCCTCAATTCACGTTGAGTGATGGATGTAAAGATTGATCCAAATTGAAATGGAATATTCGAACCTTGGGCAGGCCGCAGTAACTATAATTAGAATTGAAGTGAAGGTTTTGAAAGGCATTATCAAATTATATGTGTGATTGCGGTAGGAAGAAGACTTTTGTATATAATATAATAATAAAAATAATAATTCCATTCCATAGGGTGGTTACAACCATTTTGGCCTCCTCGCCTTTCACTTAAATATATAAGTGAGAACACAGCGAATGAAAGTCCAAGTCTTCCATTCTTGCCATCTAAGTCTAAGTCTGCCACCACATATTCCTCATGGCCGACGTACGCATCGAATCGGATTGCGTGTAATTGCTACGTTTCTTTCTTTAATCAATCCATGTGGTTGTTATCATCCACATCACAATATATTGTAAAATCCATAAATTAATTAATTAAAACATTCTAGAATTTACTCCATTTAAAATAAAAAATGGTTATTTACGAATGTATTATTAAGATAGATATTAAATATTATTATTCTATGAACCTCTCATCTTTAGAGTGCCAACCGCTTTTACCATTTAAAGTTCGATCATGATAGAGTTGGATTTTTATATTTGTTTTTTTAGTTAGAGGTAGTTTTTAGTTCTATGTTGGATGAAGGTTAAATGTTAATAAATTGCATTGAAAGTAGTCTAGATATATTAATGGAAAATATATGATTCCATTGTACGCAGTAGTGATGATTAAAAAGCAGTATTGATGATTAAAAGGGAATGTGCATAAGATTTCTAAATAAATACTAAGTAGGTTTTATTTAAAATTGTGTAAAATTTCGAAAACTGTATATATAGTATATATTGGTTTTTTTTTTATTACTATTTAGGTTGAAATTGTCTTTTAGTTATGGGATAAGACCTAAAACTATTTTTAATTGGTTAAGAGTTTGTCTTCCTCAAACATAAAGAAAGAGGGTAATGGTTAAAGACCCAAAAGCATTTAGGAAGAATGAAAGTCTACCCCCTTACATTGATTATTTCAGGTGACGTTATTTTCCATAAATAATGGTATTGTTTTCCTTAAATAATGGTGATGAGTGATTAAAGACCCAAAAACATTTAAGAAGAATGAAAGTCTACCTCTTACAGATTGATTATTTCACGTAGTTGTTTTCCATAAATAACGATATTGTTTTCCTTAAATAATAGTGATAAGTGAGTGTACATTCACACATAACAACCAATAATAAATATCCTCACTCTTAATTGACCACTAAATTATAATAAATGTTACCATCTTTTATATATATATACTTTTTCTTAAACCAAGTTATAATATAATTTTCTTAAAATTATTTTTTAATTATTTAAATATTTTATTTTCCAAAATCACATTTATAAATGTAAAAACGACAAAACTTTATGCATCTACTTTTATGATTCGTTTGTTCAACATCCCCACCAATAAAATGGTGGTCTACTTGCTTGCCATGCAAGCAAGCATCTCTTAAAGTTACTTATTCCATCGCAATTTCTAAAATTTATGTATATATTCAAAAGCGTCGCCATCACAATAGATGAAATTGTAGAATCAATAGAAATTCGAGCAAGGCATGGAAAGGTTGTGTGATCTAACACAAGGTTATGCCTTCGTTCCTTATAAGACGAGTCAAATAGTTTCTTTAACTTATTTATTTTTAAGTAAATAATTTCTTTAATTTAAATCAAATGTTGTCAAATAGTTGCTTTAACTTATTTATTTTTAAGTAAATAGTTTCTTTAATTTAAATCAAATGTTGTGATAGAATTGGAATTAACATTTATGATGATATTTTTATTTGTTTATTTTAATTTAACTTATGAAAAATTAAAATAGATAAAAAAGTTAAATATGATTTTTTTAATATTTAAAAGATTTATTTTAAAATAGATTAAGTAGTTATTTTATTTTAGGATGGTATGGTTTATAAACCTAAACATTGTTAAAGTCTATGGAGGTACATATATTTTACCCTATTTAGATTTGAACTTGTGACCTCTTAGGATGAAACACATGTTCTTAACTATTAGGCACATTCATATTGTATATAGTGAGTTGCATATAATTATATATGTAGTTTAAGTGGTCATCATTAATATTGTTGAGCATTTGGCTAGTTCTGTACTAGTATTGGTGCACAATTCAAATCCCCTAGATTAGAGACATGCGTCTATGTCAACAAGTTTACTAGGGATGTCATTTACAAATGTAGGGAAACATCCATTAGTTTTTTCACAAGTTTACTAGGGATGTCACTTACAAATATAGGCAAGTTTACTAGGGATGTCATTTACAAATGTAGGGAAACATCCATTAGTTTTTTCACAAGTTTAATAGGGATGTCACTTACAAATATAGGGAAGCATCCATTAGTTTTTTCACAAGGTTTTCCTTGGAGCTCTCTCTCTCTCTCTCTAGAGAGAGAGAGAGAAAGATAGAGTATAGTTATATATATAGACAGAGAGAGAAAGATAGAGTATAGTTATATATATATATATATATATATATATATATAGAGAGAGAGAGAGAGAGAGAGAGAGAGAGTATATCTATATATAAAGAGAGAGAAAGAAAGATGTATATCCATATACAGAGAGAGAGAAAGAGTATATCTATACATATATACATAGAGAGATATATATCTCTCTATATATAATTATTTTAAGTTTATTTTAATTTAATTTATGAAAAATTAAGATGGATAAAAAAATAAATATAATTTTTTTAATATTTAAAAGATCTATTTTAAAATAGATTAATTAGTTATTAATACTATTATAATATGTTTTTTTAAGTTATACATCTCATATATAATAATAATAATAAACTAATTTTAAGGTCGATACCCCCTTGTTTGTGGGACAAGGGACTCCCTCCATGCTAAAGACTACTAAAGTCTATGGAGGTATACATACCCTACCCCCCTCTATATTTGAACTTGTGGCCTCTTAGGAGGAAACACATGTTCTTAACCATTAGGTCCACTCCTATTGTATATAGTGAGTTGCATATAATTATATATGTAGTTTAAGTGGTCGTCATTAATATTGTTGAGCATTTGGCTAGTTTCATACTAGTAATAGTGCCTAATTCAATTCCCTTGGATTACAGACACACGTCTATGTCAACAAGTTTACTAGGGATGTAATTTACAAATGTAGGGAAGCATCCATTAGGTTTTTCACAAGGCTTTCCTTGGAGCGCTCTGTGTGTGTGTGTGTGTGTGTGTGTGTACACACACACACACACAGAGAAAACCTCATGGGATTCCTCCAATGCAGGGCACTTCAACCAACAACCACAATAGCAGCCAATAATGTATGTATGTATGTATTCTCCAAGGAAACCTCACACCATCTCTCCATCTTCCACGGAATATCAACCCATTGAACTAACATTTGCACGTGCGCACACACACACACACACACATATTACATTGTGATAATTAAAACTTCACTTTCTTTAATCTTTTTTTTCTATATTATAGATTTCAACTTTTTTTTCATTTTCATTTATAAGGGTTACCCACATTACACATTTATGGTGGAATATTGAGAGGGGAGAGGGGGTGAATTAGTATGAGCATTTTTTACCACTTTCAATCACAGTATATAATCTTCAACTTTATCAACAATATATCATTTATGATTGCTTTCAATATATCACGAGCATAAACCTCTGTAAGTCTGAAGCTTGGCCGCCTTGACTTTGGAGTCTCCTTCATAAACATTATGAAGTTTGTCCCAAATCTCCTTTGCAGAATCACAATGCATGACCTTGACATATACTGAATCAACTAGACCATTCAAGATAGCATTTTTATCCCTTGAATTGTTTTGACTAAGTTTCTTTCCATCATTATCTATTGGTGGAGTGACAGGCTCTTTGTATCCATCTACTATTGATTGCCAAACATCAAATCCATGTTCTTGTACACAAGTTTTCATTCTTCTACTCCAAAAGGAATAATTATGTCCATCGAATTTTGGTATTCCATTCTTATACGAATTGATGCTCTCCGTGATCTACCTTCCAATGGTTAAAATTTGTTCTTGAAGGACCTACTATGATACCAATTGTTGGAATACTAAGAGGGGGGGTGAATCAGTATGAGCACTTTTTACCACTTTCAATCACAATATATAATATTCAACTTTATCAACAATATATCATTTATGATTCAATTCAATATATCATGAGAATATAACCATACGTATTACAATTCAACAATATCACATCAGATACACAATTTATGTGGAAACCCAAATGGAATAAAACCATAGAATGTTTTCTTATATATATCAAGAATACATTCATATAACACACCAACTTCCAAATTCTCTAGAACCAACTGGAAGGAGGCACCAACCCCGTGATTTACAGGCACCAACATGAAGGAAGCACTAGCTCGTTGAGTTCTCTGGCACCAACCGAAAGCAGTCTATGACCCCCTAATTTACAAACACCAACCTGAAGGAAGCACCAAATCCCCGAGTTCTCCAGCACCAACCGGAAGGAGGCTACAAACCCCTTTCCTTGCCCCACCCCACCACCCTAAAATATAAGTGTAAACTCATTGTCACTACCATTGATCAACCTAGAACCAACATGTCACTATCACATCAACCTATCACTACCACTGTCACATCAACCTGCCACTGTCATTGTCACATCAACCAATCATTGCCACTCTGTCACATCAACCTACATCTATAATTATCATTGATATACCATCAACAACCAATTGTAACCAGATCCACTCACATGGATACCAAAACCATCACCATACAATGTACATCGACCATCAACCATGCACATTAACCTCTACCATACCATATGCATCAGCATGTACCATACCATGTACATCAACCATATACCATATCACTCATGATCTGTCTCAATCATTTCATACACCATAAGATATCATCAATGAAGGGTCTAAAGCATAACCAATATAACCACAATACCATGTGATGCAGGAGCATCCGCACCTCGTCACGCGAGGCTGCATTCAGAGAAAGGAAAGGACCGCAGGGTGACGCCAGCATCACGGTTTTGACCATTTTGATGAGCGCCGTCGTTTACATAAAAGCCTCCATATTTAGGCGTACTTGTATACTGAAATAGACCGCGAGCAGATAAGCTCTCGTCCTTGTACAACAGAGGCAC
>ML844300.1:0-20419 GCA_009831015.1 Picea engelmannii | reverse complement strand
TGCAATTGGTCTCACATAATTTAGATCCTATATGACGAGGTTATGATTATTTTACCTGGAACACCTGTTTGAGACTAGTTTCAGGACTAGTCAAAAACCCTATCTTCCATAGAGTGTATCTCCAAAAGTAAAATGACCCAGAAGATTAAATTGTTACCAAGGGTACCTTGACATGTCTTATCAACAATCTCTAATTTTCACTATCTTAATCATTCTAGAAAACAATTATAGCGAAAATGGTAAGATGACCTTTAAATAACATACCTTAGAACACATCATCACAAGACTTCATCCTCCCTTGGAATTTCTCCCTTCTTCACTTCATATTCCCTCTGAAATTCGCCTCGGATCTCCTTGGTTACCTCAGATAAGAATCAATTTCTCACTTAAATAGATATTCAATGAACTTGTGTATGTACAAATGAGAGATTCTTTGAGGTGTATTTATACTTTTTCAAGCAACCTCTTTCCTTAACTTTAGGGCTTCTTGAAATTTCTTGTTACAACCACTTTACCATTTTATTAATGACTTGCAACCAATTAGAGGCTTCTTAAGCCTTCTTCGGGTCTTCCAACTTCATGAGATCATATCTCCCTAACCGTTAGGAACTACGTGGCATATCACCTACCATTGGAAACAACATGACGAAGACTATCCATCTATGAGGGTTTTGTATACACTTGAAGTATTATTCAACCTCATTTTCCTTGGTCAACTTCGGGCCTCATGACCTCACATTTGGGTTTCTTGTAAAATTATTCAAAGTATCTTCCTACGAGATCCATGCTTAGAGCTACGCCATAAGGGGACCACTTTGGAGACTTATCCAAATACGCCCATCACATTTGTTGACATCAATGAAAATCATTGCTTGTTGACATCAATGAAAACCAACTATCCAACAATTTCATCCATATTGAATTATAAGATGCACCTTTCTTCTGTAGGTCTAATTAATTCTCTTATTGGTCTTACTTAGATAAAATTTAAACATGTTAATTTGGTCTACCTCGGGTGGTTAAGAGGAGAATTGTTATCCTCCCCACCCAAGTTCAAATCTTCCTAGTGACATGTTTTCCCCTCATGGTTTGCCCCTCATGGATGAATTGGTGCTAACAAGGTACCAATGATATCACTCTCGCTTGAGGGTGGGATGAAATTTTCCAAAAACAATTCTTTGGAAAAGATAAAATTTGAACTCATCTAAGTAAATGTCCACATTTTACGTGCATAAACATAAAACTTTAAAATAAAAATAAACATATTTCATTTGTTAATTACAACACAACAACCTTATGGTATATAATATGAGATTAAATAACTATCTCAATGATCATTTCTCAAAGACTAGTTAAACCAAGGTTTAAGAAAATCTTGTAGCAAAATAACCATATTTTCAACTAGAAATCTTATAAGAATTTAAAATAAAGAACAAGCTTCCTTCAGTGCATGTATCTATTTTTTGGGTAATCTTTGGAAAAGTGTTCTCTCAATGGGGAATATGAGGGATGGTGCTTCTCTAGGTATGGATGCACAAGGAAAGAATGTGTAGGTTGGATGCTATACAACCACACATGAAGAAAGTAAGGATGTGGGTACAATCTTTAGTACAATTGTAGGTTAGGGTTCAATCATGAATGTGGTTTCCAATGATGGTATGACTGTGGGTTTAGTGAAAAGGATGGGTACACATGTTGTAGGCATAGGGATAGGTATGAGAAAGGAAGAAAACATGGTGAAGGGTATAGGTGTAGCAGATACAACCTCAACAAATGTTGTATCTATTGTAGGTTATCAGATTCATACATTGGATGGTGGATTTCAGTTCTTAGTGGGTAAAATTGGTGTTGGAAGTCAATATTTCTCTAGGGGTCGAGTTGGGGTTTCCATTGAGGGTAGGGATAATGTATATTAGAGGAGAATTCATTCCCTCAAGTGATTTTCTCTCAAGTACATTGCCATTAATTATTATGACGGTGATGGTTCGATCAAAGTAGTGGTTCATTCTCTAATGTTGAATTTACAAGAGTTAAGACTTCTAGATTGAGCAAGAGTAAGACGAAATGACCTATTCTTCCTCTTAAGTACATTTCCCTTAATTATAATGAGGGTGATTTTTTGGTCAAAGTAGCTTTTTATTCTCTAATGTTGAATTTACAAGAGTTAGGACTTATAGCTTGAGCAAGAGAAAGACGAAATGACCTATTCTTCCATCAAAGGGAGTTGTAGTTGTCATGGAGGAGAAACTTGTGGCGGGTTTAAGCCCTAATCTGGAGTAAATGGATGCCAAGAAGGAGGAGACACAATTCATTTAGGGTATTGAAGGCATGGTTGCCTGATCCGGATTATTTTCGGCACAAAATGAGAGCAGAGATATAATAAAGAAATGCACAGAGATATTGCAGATATTCAATAATATAACAGAAAATGTATCAAAGATGCAACCATAAACACAAATATACAGTAATACATGATCTCTATTAATCAAAGAAATGTACAGAGACTGTAAAAATACAGAGTGAAAGACTCGCTAGAATGGTGGCAGCTTATCTTTGAGAAGAGATGTGACGGCTACTCACATTCGCAAGAAGATGATTACAATGAGGATCTGAAGGCCTTTTTTACAATAAGTGGGGATGCCAAAAGTCCTAGACATCCAAAAACCTAACCCTAGGAGATGAAGCGCCAAAATTCATGTGGGCCCTATTTGGGTAAGTTAGTACATCAACTTCTCGGGGTCGTAACTTTTGCATACGATCTCCGTTTTAGGCGTATGATAGCTCGTTGGAAAGGTATCATCGAGGAGATTCATTTTGGGGGCTCAATCACGCCTTCAACTATCATTGATAACCTATATCTTGAAAAACCTTCATTTAGTCCCTCAAAATGGCCCCAGAAGTTAAAACCTGCTAAAAATAGTAAATTGCCAAAATTGCCAAAAAGTTGTTTTGAGCTAGTTGGAAAAGGTGGGTGGCCACCGATATCCACTTGGATCATTTCCCCATGGAATCCACAAGATGGAAAGTACCCTCTTTCTATTATGTCTTTGGAGGAGGTAATGGGCATGGATAATCCCTCTAATTCAACACTTCCTACTCAACCAAGTTTGGATCCACAAGTATATTCTTCCATGCAACCTTCAATGAATGTTGCTTCCTCATTGGGTTTAGATATAGATGACTTTAATTTCTTCCTCTCTTACAATAAGGGGTATTTGAGGGACAAATGCACCTAGAGATGAGCAGGGTGATTCTATTTTTTTTTATGTTGAATGCTAGATAAGGAGGCATTTAACCATTGGTTCCTTTTGAACTGGAAGGCCAAGGGGATTTACTTGACCTCCTATTGGGGTCAGGGTTCAAAGTACATTTTCTTGTTATTCAACTCAATTTTTGTTGTGTTCCAAGTGCTATAGTTCGATACTTGGAATATTATTAGTTCCCTTGCTTATGTGTAGTCCTTAAGGGCATATTTTTACCCTAAATATTATGGTCAAGACAACTACTTGATTTGGCTCAAGTGCCCATTCCTTCCTACTAATATGTGTGCTTTTTTTTTATTATCTATTTGCTAAACATTTTAGTACAATTATTATTCTTGATGACCAAAATAATTATTTTAGTGCTAATCAAGGGTTTGCGTGGAGGTGGATTTGAAATAGAAGCTTCCCATATTCATTTATGTTTGTAATATAGATGGATTCAAGCAATAAAAGGTTCAATATTTCAATATTTTAAATGATTGCTTCACCTATTAGGCTCATGACCACTTGATAAGAGACTATCCTCTTCAACGACCCAAGCTAGGGGAGGATTCAAGTGTGAGTGTTATGATTCTTTCTTCTTAAGGTGCAAGGATGTAACATCTCGTTCTACTGGGCACACTTATATTGAATTATTATTTGAGGACACTTGCATGCAAGTGATCCGATTATGGTACATTATGAATTCTTCAATTATGCGTTATATATGATGATGATTATGTATTGTGATTTATTGTTACTTTCAAATGTATGTGCATTGACATATATTATTGATGAGTTCTCCTGAGTGTGCAGGACACATGATAGGTTAAGGATACTGATGGCATCAACGGACTTCCTTGGACTCCAGATCAAGTCAGGAAGTGGATTGCATTTTATTTGAGTATTTCATTTTACACACATGTGATATATGATTGATTACAACATGATTTATGTATATGGGTTATTGACACTATTTTTGTCAGTGGATGTAGGCTTGATGATGCTTTCTAATTTGACTCACATAAAGAGTAAAGGGGTCATGCAGATAAACCATATATTTGAGGGAGGGGTATGGTAGTGTCCCTGTCATAGCCTACTAGCACTCCCACCGTGACTTGAACTGCAGGTTAACGATTACCTAGTTCGTGAGGTACACGATGTCGTGAGAGAAGAATGAGACAGTCGCTCATGAGGAAACCTAAGGGGTGCACAATAAGGCAAAATCTGTATTCCTTAGAATCCCTTAGTCTCTCATAGTCAAATATGAGTGGCATCCTTCGAGCAAAAAGGTGCATCTTGAAGGGCATGTCGCGTAATTAAACACGAGTCAATAAATATAGGTGGTCTGGAAAATAATGAAATGTTTAGACCTTGTTAGAATAAAATATTATTTAGTTAGTAAATTATAAACTTATAAGCCTAACAAGAGTCTAAGCCTAAGTCTAAGTCAGAGTTTAAATAAGGGACTAAATAAAATATTAAATAAATTAGAAATATTTGAGATAAAATCAAACTCTAGGAAAAAGGGGAATACAAATTTAAAGGTTGGGTAAAATGCACATGTGTGCATGAAATTAATAAAAGAGATTTTTTAAATAGAAAGAAATTAAAACATGAGAGAATAGATGTAGACATAGAATGGTATATTGAGTCAATCTACCACTAAGTCTAACTAAAAGAAGACTCTTAAACCAACTCAAACTAAGATCTAGTTAGGGGACACTCATTAAATGGGAATTTGGGAAAGTAAGAGACATCTAAGAGAAATAATAGGAACACATTGGGGAATGTGAGGGAAAATGACTTTTCAAATAAAATAAAAAGGGTAATTACTTGTGCAACTTGGGGAGAGTGTGACAAGTGTGTGGGTGAATAATCATAAATTAATTAATTAAAAATTTGATTGTCTGTGCATGAGGACATGTGTCATTGAGGATTTTTCTATAAAATAAATGGAGGAGAGGTGAAAATAATCTCACTTTTCATAGTACTATTATGCTGCCAAAATTTGGTTTTATTGTGTTTTTCTTGTGAGAGTTGGAATTTTAAGCTTGAGAAAGAGTGGAAGCTCTTCCTTGCAAGGCAAGCTTGGAGCTATTTTTTTCTGGTTTCTTGTGTGGCCCCTTTGCGGCTCGGGGAGATAAGGGGGAAGAAGAGTACCCCTAGCATTGGATAGGAGGTACCGGTGATGTTATGAGATTAACAAGCGACAGTAAAGAAGAAGCGCAAGCTCACATTGAAGGACATCCTCAATTCTCCATCTTTATCTATTCCGATATTTTATTTTCTGAAAT
Source organism: Picea engelmannii (assembly GCA_009831015.1). Lineage (NCBI taxonomy): Eukaryota > Viridiplantae > Streptophyta > Pinopsida > Pinales > Pinaceae > Picea > Picea engelmannii. The sequence continues at coordinate 14,880 of ML844300.1, read as the reverse complement.
TTTAAATTGTAATAAGAGTAAATTTTGTATATTAGAATTTTAAAAATCGACGCAAAACCGTTTTGTAATTATGAAAACTATATTTTTTTTAAAATCGTTGCAGAACCATTTTGTAATTTGAAAACTAGATTTTTTTTTAAATCCCTGCAGAACCGTTTTGTAATTCTGAAAACTAGAATTTTTAAAAATCGTTGCATAATTGTTTTGTAATTCTGAAAACTATTTTTTTTTAAAATCACTACAAAACCGTTTTGTAATCTGAAAACCATAATTTTTTTAAATCGCAACAAAACCGTTTTGTAATTCCGAAAACAAGAGTTTTTAAAAATCACTACAGAATCGTTTTGTAATTCTGAAAATTAGAATTTTTAAATATCGTTGCAGAACCATTTTGTAATCAGAAAACTAGAATTTTTTAAAATCGTTGTGGAACCGTTTTGTAATTTGAAAACTAGAATTTTTAAAAATCGTTGCAGAACCATTTTGTAATCTGAAAACTAGAATTTTTAAAAATCGCTTCAGAACCGTTTTGTAACTCTGAAAACTAGAATTTTTAAAAATCGTTGCAGAACCGTTTTGTAACTTTGAAAACCTGATTTTTTGTTTTAAATCACTGCAGAACCGTTTTTTAAGTCTGGAAACAAGAATTTTGTAGGGTCACTGCATAATTATTGTGCAAATCTGGAAACTAGAACTTTGTATGGTCGCTGCAGAGTTGTTATGCAAATATGGAAATTTAATTTGGGATTATGAACTGTTGTTGTATTACAAATTTAATGACAGATTGATATAACTTAGAATGTAAACTCTTGATTTTTATTTCAAAATATTCTTGAGTATGGATCGAATGATTAATAATACTATTATCCTATATACCTGTAATGTATGTGGATGGATTGTTTGCCAAGATATCCCTTCCAGTTCAATTATTTTCTAATTTTATTCTGTAGATTGATGTGGGAAATTGTGACTAGCCCGTAAAGAACCTTTGAACCTAGTATCTAATTTTGTTCCATTCTTTATTGAGTGGAGTGGTACCTCCAACAAAACTGGGTTTAATACATGCGATAATAGAGTAGGAGGTTAACTTATATCATGATTTTGGATAGAATACCTTAAGTTAGTGTGAACAAATATAGAGAATATTTAATAAGGATTTTTAATGGAAGTATTTAATGCTAGATTGTAAGTATTACTCTTATGTGTATACATATTAACTACTAATAAAATTTGAAAAGTAAGAAAGGTTTTCCAAGAATGACTGAGAATTATCCCAATAAAATAAAACTTAACAATAGTTACAGTAAAAGGGTTCAACACCTCTTATGCACCACTCTACTTCCATTGGATTGATTTCAATTAATAATATGATCAAAAATTTATTCGATTTATGTAATGGATTTGGAATGTTTATTAATTAATGGTTATTGAACTATTTAGTGATGAACTATATAATGATTATAATAAGATATTTTATATTAAGAGTGTTAAAGTATAATCATTTGGGTTAATAAGGATATGGTAAAACTTGTAAAATGATAAAGGGTGATGCTCTTTTAAGAAGAATGGCCGAAGAGTTGAAGCAACAAATTTAACTTAGAAATACCATACTATTATAGTAATAGAGATAATATTATATATTTTACTCAAGAGGAATTTAAATTGTAACTTTAAGGATACAATATAGAGTGGGGATTAAAATTTAGTAAGTAAATGGGTTGTAAAATGTCTTGAAACATTAGAATTAAGTTGGTTCTTTAACAATAAATTTTGACTACCTTAATAAGTGATAAACAACAACTAGGAAATTGATATAAGATAGCTATGCATTGGATATGAGATAAAAGTTTAATTGCGTAATCCATGATAGAGATTGATGTGATAATGTTTGGAATTAGTGTGATTGTTATACACTTTGGAACATGACTCACCTATTAAAAACTATAGAATTGTTGTTGACAATTATGGTTAGAGGTATGAATTTAATATGAATTGTAAGTCTAAATTGAAGAGAAATAGATTATTTCCTATGAGGATATTATGTATATTGTTATGTTAAATTCAATACTAAATTAAATGACATCGTTATCCACAATGGATTGTTAATTGTTGATCTTACAAAGTGGATTATAACACTAACATGTATATGGTAATAACGATGATTTTGTAATAGAATGAAATGAGACAATTGAGTAATTTCTTATGATGTGAAATTTGAATGATGAATTGAAAAATTATGTACTAGTATAATGAATTATTAAATGAATTTAATTGTGTTATGATTAAGTACCTTACCATCGAATTTAGTCCCGAGTATAGGTTAGATTTGGTTATGGGAGTAGATACCTTCATGTTCCTCAGAACAATCGCCATAGTTAATATCTTAGATGGTCAAAATCAATCAGATGAATCCTGGACTTGAGTGTTGATTATGTGTCTTGAAGGTCCTAACCTTGCAGGGTAGGTTAGGAGGGTAGACATATTTTGTTATCTTTATGTGATATGGTTGATGTCAGAAGAACAATGATGTTGTATCTGAATCTTTTTGTGTAGTGATATAAATGAGAATAGAATATGTAAATATTGATGTATGTTATTTTCACATAACACTTGTCCTAACTAATGTTTCAAAAAGAAAAAATTACCACTACTGTACTCACTTACATTTATGTCTTAAGGGAGGGGTCGTTACAAAGGATAGGTGAACTTCTATGGCATTGAGCTAAGGAGTCGGGGGTGGTGGACCCTCAATGGTTTCTAGTGCGAGAGCATGTGGCTCTTCTTCAAGTGGTGAAAGTTTGAGAGTAGGTGGTCATGTTTCTGGTGGCTCAAGTTCGAGTGCAAGTGGCCTTTCAACATGTGGTGTAAGGTCGATCTCAACATGGGGCTTGGGTGGTCTAGTGAGTCATCCTATGAGAAATAGCTATGCCTTAGTGGTGGGGTAGTCTTGATAGTCTTGATCACCCCAATCCTCAAGCCTTGTGCTCCAAGGTGGTTTAACTCTCATTGGTTCCAATATCATGGAGATTGAGTTCAATTGGCAAGTTAAATATAACAAGCGAAAGAAGGTTTCCTCTCCAACTCATGTGAGTCATCCTAAGGGTGATTTGAGACCTAAACCATTGGTTAATTCCTACAAGGATGTGATGGTTCACTCATGAGATCATTCTTTTCTAGGTTTCACAAGTACAAAATGAGTAATTTGTTACTAAAAACAAAATTAAAAATCACACACACACACACACACACACACACACACACACACACACACACACATATATATGACTATTTTTTAGTCTGCGACTACTAGCAACAAATTAGCAGTCTCTTTTCACTCGACTAATTTTTAGTCATATTTCACTTAGTTGTCAATTGGTTGAATTGGTTCATCATTTTAATATATTTACTCATTTATTTGGTCATTAATTGCCACCATTTTGTAGTGCATTTACTTATTTATTTGGTCATCGATTGTCATCGTTTTGTAGTACATTTACTCATTTGTTTCCTCATTGATTATCACCATTTTGTAGTACATTTAATTTTTTATTTGGTCATCAATTGTCACCATTTTGTAGTACGCTTACTAGTTTAATTAATCATTAATTGTTGTCATCTTGTAGCATATTTATTAGTTTCTTTAGTCATTATTTTTTATCTGTTGAAATCCCTACTCCAACACCTAGGTATATTATTATGATCTGGATTGAATCATTATATTGTTTTTCATCTATCTCGATCCTTTCAGAGTGGAAAAAATGGAGGAATAAGCTTACAGGGCCATTTTAGTGGCAGGTCCCAGTTTGGAAAATTGGGATCTGAAACCTTTCAGGGAATTTTGAGGCATCAAACATAATTTTTAGGGGTTAAAAATTTACTAGCATAGCTAGGATGCCATGATGATATTCTACACATCGATACCTTTCCAACAATGCAAAAATCATGTCAATCATATCTCGTATGCAAAAGTTATGCTTCCTGTAAGTTGACCTACCATGTTGACCACCATGGTACGAAAGGATGCCATGTCAACCCTTGTTACTCACACATGTGGGGCTAGCCACATATGTAATTTCAAGAATATTCTAGAATTTCCAAAACCCTATCACAATTGAGGGTTGAGGAAGTCAAAAACCTATCTGTAGATGGCTATCGAGCTATGTTAAATACCAGGCCAATAGGAGAAGAAGGGGTTCCATTCTTTTGCATTATATCTTGTTCCATAGATGAGAAAAACATATGAGAGTGGTATTATGTGAGCATAATAGAGGAGGAGATATTTTTTAGCATCCATATAGGCCATAGGTAAAAGGAAAATCCACAAAGAATGCCTCTTTCTTTGTACTTTCATCATTTCTATACCAGAGAAAATAGAGCAGAGAAACCTCACCTTCTAGCCGAGTTTTCTTTCGTATTGGGTTTCCCAGGTCATATCTTGTTTCTATTTGTGGATGGTGTGATTGTATTTTATTATTCTCTATTTTCTATATTTTATCTATTTCATGCATAAGCATAAAATCAACAACTAAATATTTTGGAGATCTAAAAGAAAAATAACTTTAATAGTACATATTTTCAGTATTTTATTAGATCTATTGTGATGAACTATTATAGTGGAGTATCCACTACATTTTACAGATCATATTGTTATCAAAGTGTTGACAGGTTCGAATGGCCTACCAAGCAAGTAAAGGAGAATGCCCGATGGGAGGTCCCAACTATACCTACTCTCGTTTGGTGTAGTGTTTCCTATGAGTATATGGGCTTTTCTACCACTTAGAATTAAAATGAGAAAAGAAAAACAAAAACAGTGAAATGTCCCCCAAAAGTTCTAAATAATCCTAAGGCTAATTTAACTGAAAACGAACTAACTTAATCCTAACTACTTTTAGCCTATCCCAAGAGAAAAACTAACAAAATGAGTACAACAAAAGATAACACCATGGGAAATAGAAATAGTTCATGTATTATAATGGTAAATGAAAACAACAATGCTCATATACAGTCAAATACTAGCACAATACATCTATAACATCATTTATGTACCCATAAAGAAACATGTTGTTGGAATATTGAGAGGGGGGGGGAGGTGAATTAATATGAGCATTTTTATTTCTTTAACCACAATATAAAATCTTCAATAACATTCAATATATCATTAATACCATAATTCAATGCATAAACATCATATAAACACAATACACCCGAATTTTATGTGGAAACCCAATGCGGGAGAAAACCACAAAATGTTTTTCTTATTTATCAAAGAGTACATTCATTGGAAGCAACAACTTCTAGTTTTTCCAGCTACAACTAGAAGGAGGATCCAACACCCTATTTATAGTTTGCAACTTGAAGGAATCTCCAACTCCCTAATTTAGTCGGCTCCAACCGGAAGGAGGCTACAACCCCGTTTCCTTGCCCCGTCCAACCACCCTGAAATATACATGTAGACCAATATGTCACTACCTATGTCGCTCTAACTGATAACCTGTTGTTGATGTTGTTTTTGATGCTTCTGTTTCTGCTACTGATTTTGATATCTCATCAAGATTGCAACCACACATACCTCATACCAAGATCCAAAAGAGAGTTCTCCAAATCAAATGCTTATGAATCACTAAGATATATCTATTCCTGATTTCTTCAGAATACACACCCTAACACACATAAGAAGAAATACCTTCAACCTATAACTGACCTGAGTTTTAGATCCCCGATCTAAAACAAATTTTCTTCACAGATCCACGAACCATACACTACTTTCTCACAGATGTCTGCGATTTTCCCCACTGCAACCTGTGGATGTACAAACTTTTCCTCCTGAAAATCGTGGATTTATGCAAATGACCTGGATCTTTAACTCTTTCTCTGTACGCTTGGCTCCTGCAAAATTATTCCTTCACTAGACTTCTCTAACCTCCTCTCTTTGCCTTAGTTCTTCCAATTGGTATTCAAATAAGTGATATTCAATCAAATTGTCTTTGTATTTTAATGAGGATCTCATGATGACATGCAACTGACATTCAACTGGCATGCACATGCAACTGACATGCAAATTGTTAATTTTTGTTTACAATTACTTTAACATGCAACTTGTTAACTTCTATTTACATTTAATTTACTTCTTGTTCAAGGGTTGACATCAATGACAACCAATATTACAACAATTCAATGAAAACCAATCTTTCAACAACTAATCTTTAAACAATTAATATTTCAACAATTTATCTTTCAACTATTAGTATTTCAACAATCTGCCCCTTTGGCATTGATGGAAACACTTAGACACAACACTTAGACATGGAAAAAACTCATGCTCATGATGGCTCCCCCTATCTTCATGCCTCTTCTCTTAGTTTCCATGCTTCTATTTTTATCTCCCCCTTTGACATCAATGGCAAAGGGTGACTTCTCCTTGGGGTTTCTCCCCCTATTTATAAGCCTCTGATCTGTACTGATGTTTCTCTTCATGGTGCTTCCTCGTGCAAATATTTGATAAAAATAATTCAAAAAACATTCAAGTCTTTCATGATTATTGTTTCTCTCCCCCTATCTTATTGTGCTCCCTGCCATGTAGATCACTTGGGGATGAAACTACTCCAAGATTCTGCCGAAGATACTCAAAAGTATCCCTTAAAAGAGTTTTGGTGAAGATATATGCAATATATTATTTTGTCCCAATGTAATCTACCTTGATGTTCTTATATATAACATGTTCCCGTAGAAAGTGAAACTTGATCGGAATGTATTTCTTTTTGGAATGCATCAGTGGATTCTTAGAGATACTTATAGTACTGGTGTTATCACATAATATCATAATAGGCTTCTCATATTCCACCTGTATGTCTTGCAAAGTTTTCTTCATCCATAGAACCTGTGTACAACATGATAATGTTGCAATATACTCTACCTCTGCTATGGACAACGATACTGAAGACTGTTTCTTGCTCAACCATGATACTAGAAAATCACCCAAGTAGAAGGTTGCTCCACTTGTACTTCTTCTATCATCAACACTTCCTACCCAATACGAATATGTTTATGCAACTAGAGATATATCATTCCCTTTTGGATACCATAATCCATAATCTTTTGTTGCTTTGAGATATCTAAATTTCTCTTTACTACCATAACATGTGTTTCCTTTGGTGATGCTTGAAATATTGCAACTTGTCTAACTGCTTACATCACATCCATTCTCGATGTTGTTACATATAGTAGAATACCAATCATCGATCTATAGAGTCTCTGATATGCATCCTTGGATTTATCATCTTTGCTCAGTTTTCAACTAGTTTGTATGGGAGTACTTACGGGATTGCAATCTACCATTCCAAACTTCTTTAGCATTTATTTTATATACAAGGTTTGGGAGATGAAAATACCTTTATCTTGCTGACATATGTAGAGTCCCAAAAAGAAAGAAAACTCACCAAGTAATGACATTTTGAATTCATTCTACATGTCTTTAGGAAATTTCCGACTCATCTTGTCATCATCGCTTCCAAAAATAATGTCATCAACATAAAATTCAAATTATCAAAATACTATCTTGATTTACCTTTATGTATAGATTTATGTCTGCATTGTATTTCTTGAACCTTTTCTGTTGTAGATACCTGTCCAATATTGAATACCATGCTCTAGAGGCTTTGTTGGCCCTTGACCAAGTTTTGAGGGATCTGGTCAAGTTTGACCTATTTTGGGACTTCGACAGCCTGTCAAAGACGGAGCGCAAGACGAAGTAGAGATCGCGGGATCTCGGCCCCTTTTTGGGTCCTTTTTGGGATTTGAGAATATGTAACGGGAATGGGATGTCGGCCCATCGGTTTACCCATGTTTAGGCCTATTTTGTATGTATAAATAGAAGGCTAGGCAATGTAATAAGTAGTGGAATAGTGCGCAAGTATTGTGCAAGTTGGCTAAGTGCTAAGAGTGGGATCTGTGTGATCAAGATTTGTAAGGCTTCGTGAATACTGTATGAGACTTGCAGAGTTAAGTGCAAGTCATTGTAAGAGACTGTGAAGGCTTTGTGCTGCAACGCAAGGAAGGAGGATCTAGCGAGCTGCGAAGATCTCCTGTCCTAGGCGAAGTAGGGTTTTGAGGCTTTGTGCTTGTAATTGATCGATTGAAGACAATAAAGAAGAAGAGTTGGTGGATGTATCCCTAGGGTGGGGGTGAACCACGTAAACACCGTGTTGTTCCAATTTGTGCTTATCTTGATGTATTTATAACCTCTCTTGCTAAGTGTTGAGATAGATAAATCTGCTTATGCTTTGTGCTAATGATGTGTAAGAATGTTAGATCTGACCTATATGAAGGTGCTTAGTGCTTGATCTGCTAGATATAACCTTCCCGTTTATGATAAAGTGCTTAAATACATCATATCTGAGTGAATGATGCGATGCTCTGTTCTATCTGTGCAATATTTATTGGTTGAATATTGATGAACTGTTGATGCTAAGTGCTCTGTTAAGTATTATAATCACATATCTGTGTCCCAGCTAAGGTTGCAGACACTTGAGTCCGGCAACCACCCCTGCCTCTACCTTGGGTGAGACTTCATCTTCTTTGCAGGTGTTTCCGAAAGGGCTGGTAGTTAGGGTTTTGTTGGTGCATTGTTGTAGCGTTGAACCCTGGGTCTGCCCCTGTGCCAACAAATGGTTCCATTGCCGGGACCTAAAATTGTGATTACTGGGAACTGAAGTAAAGAAAAGAGAATTTTTGTGCATAGATCTATTGCTGAAGTGCGCAGTATCAGACATGAAACTGTGATTATTGGGAACTGAGAAAGAAGAAGCTTTGTGAAAAGATTCGGCCTGATATTGTGAAATCTCTGTGCATAGATCTGTTTCCCTAGTGTGGAATATTCTACTTGACCTGAGGAGCTTCGTACCAAGAAAAGAGGTCAGATATGAAGAAAAAATGTAAGATCTATAAGCTCTGTGCTCTGATAAAGGTAAGAATAGTGAAAAGTTCTAGATCTAGAAGATTTGTGCTCTGAAAAAGTAAGATAATTGGAAATTTTTGTTTCAAAAGTATGAATCTAGGTGTGTTTGATAGATTCTATCCTAGCTTGAAAACTAGGGCACTAATAGAAGAAAGAAGGTTTGATATGATTAGATCTGATAAGAATAGTGAAAGATATGTTATACCTATGCATAGAAAGAATGTTTGGACCAACAAATGGATGCAAGATCCTAGATTTTTTTTTTTGCAAGTTAGCTCCTATGAGCCTAGCGTGCAACACAGGAAAGGTTGGGGATCACTTAAACGAAAGAGAGGATTATCCCTTTGTTACAGTTGCAGAAGACCATGACATCTTGCTAAGGAATGCCTTGGGAAAATACCTAGTTGTCTTTGTTATAAAGCTATGGACCATGAAGTGTTGGATTGCCCTAGAATGATTGCTAAGATGGAATGAATGAATCCAAATCAAGAAAACCCTAAGGCAGATCCAAAAATAGCAGAACTCCAGAAAGAATAAGAGAAAGTGTTGCTACAAATGAAAGAAACCCTGAATGACCACCAACATGTCATATTATCATAGATCTTCAACGAAAATGAATGCATTGAAGAAAGAATAGGAGACTTCGACATTGACTGTGTTCTATATAAGGAAACACAAGTGAACATCACGACAAAGAGAAATTGGGAAGCTGTAGGGAAGCCTGCTATGATCCCTTCATTAAGAGGAATAGGGTTATTCAGAGGAAAGCTAATAAACCTATGTGGAAGGCTCGCTCAAATACTTATGACTATTAATGGAACTTCGACAAAAGAATATTTTGAGATTATTAAATTTATCAAGGAAAACACCCCATTTACCATGTTACTAGGAAAACCTTGGATCGACAGAGATCAAGCCAGATGAATGGAAGAAGAAGAAGGTTTGGAACAAAAGAAACAAGAGTTAAGAGATTTCATGGCTAGAAGGATCACACACTTGATTGAAGAACAAGAGAATAGATCGAAGCTATTTAACACTAGAGACCCAGTTGTCAAAGTTGCAAGAACACTAGAGGATCCACAGAAGATTGAAGTACCTATCCCAGACAAAGAAGAAGCATTATCCTGGAACCCTAGGGAAGAATCTCAACAATGCGAAGTGACTATGTCAAAATAAGACAAAACTCAGAATGGAAAAAGGAATACCGAGACGAAGCTCACTGGGAAGAAGTCTAGAAAGTTAATTAAGAAGAGAGCCAAGATCGATAAGTTGCAGAAGGCTCCAGAGGGAACCTCACAGAAGGAAAATTTACAAAATTGGAGCTTCACGGGGATATCATAACAACGACACATGGTACTTTGCAATGACGAAGAAATATAGTCGTTGGGGACATTATAACCATTTGAGCGATGCTCCTAATGGGTAGAAAGGAATTTATAGCTCGCCACCATACCATTGGATTACGCCATAATGGATCAAAAAAAGTTAATGAAGGTCTCATAACCATTGCAAGTGACCCATTGTCGAGTTACCTATTTATCCCGTTGCGCCAAGAAACGATAACACTTTTGCCAATGAGAATTTGAGCCCACAGACTAAGTTTTTTTCTCACAGTAATCATCGTACTCTGTCCGTCTATTCTATCGCAGTGTCTAAGTTACCCTCTGAACCGATAATTTCCATTCCGAGTATGTATGTCCGAAGAGCTCACCGCAGTCAAAGAATCAGTGACGGAAGTACTCCTTGAACTGATGACTAAAAGAGTCACGTCAGAGAGAGGATTATCTGTAGGTGTACATGCTTCATCTACAAGAACAATTCAAGCATCACCATTGACTGCTCGCGGAACATGACCATCCTGACCGTCCAATGAGAAGAGGACTCAGCACAAGGATGAATTAACGAATGATAAATTGATCCCAACCATTTTACCCACCTATATACCACCTTTGAGCAGTGTTGTAAACCGTGACAACGTACCTAGAGATTTCGAGTACGCCTTGGTCACTGCGTACCTCACGAAGGGGATACGTGCAGTACGAGTAGACCAAGATAATATCGCAATGTTGAAGTTTAGCGACTTCAACCTCGAAGATCGCAAAGTCTACAACATGTTGACCCCACATAAGTATATGACTAGAACAAAAGGGAAAAACTCAAAGGTAATTCTCCAAGCATGGACCCATAACCTCGCACAGTCCACTCTGATCAACATCATGAAAATTCCCCATTTTGGAAGACACCAAAAGGTGAATGCATGCGTCAAGATTCTGTTGTCTTGTTACCATGGAAGATATTTGTGGCTAAACCACCATATCACAGTTGATATGACCTTGATCAATCGGATCATGGGTTTGAGTATGCAAGGACCTGACCCACACGATTTCTATCCTGGAAAAGCTATGGACTGCGCTCTCGCAAAAAGGATCAAGGACACTTATGGTGATGTCGATAAGGTCACGCGAGGCTACAAGGTAGCCTCTATTCAGAATGGCGTAGTGCGCCTCGCCTGTCAGATGATTCCAAGGAAGTTAGTACGCAAGAACTGACCCACCCAAGTGACTGGTTTTATAGTCGACCTCGTAGGGAAGTGCGCGGAGGGCCTACAAATGAATTAGGCTAAGTACCTGGTGAACCAATTAGAACTCGATTGTAGAGAAGCCTAGGATCAAGGGTACAAATTTCATTTCAGCTGGCTATTGATCCTGATCGCTTTCATCGCCTCAGAGATGCCGGAAGGTGCGACCTTCCCAGACATCGATCCATTTGAACCATTGGCCGCGAAGTTCAGTACATTGTGGTATTCAAGTGACATGAATAAGCAATGGTAGTCAAATTTCATGTTCCATACATACTACACTCAACTGAAGATAGCCATATAGTCCGAGCCTCACATGACACTGAACAATTTACACCGATTCAAGCCTCTGATGAAGTTCAGTGCTGATCGACATTTCATTTATATCACAGCACGAGCCGATGAGCACAAGAAAAAAATTCAGTCCTATTACAAGCTAACAGAGGAGGACTTAGAGGAGATTACTAAGTAATGGTCCGCTGACCTCCTTATTCCAGTCGACCCTACGGAGATATCCGACATTGACAGCCCAGAAGCTGCGTAGGATACACTCGGACCTAGAAAAACAAAGAAGACTGACGAAGTACAAGATTTAAGCAGTGCCTCAGTGAAGACTTCTTCCATGTCACCAGACCAAGGAGGGGATTATGAAGAGATAGATGGCACAGAAGCTGAACATTGGAAAGGCAAAGTAACGCCACCCAGAGACGAGGAGGACCCCTCGAAGAAAATGAAGGTTTCCCCCCCAAAACGTTCCTCCTAGAAGAGATCAAAAGCCCCTATAACTAAGATGCAGACCATCCTCACCTCTGATGATTTCAATTTCATCATAGAAGACTTGAATGATTCCTCGCTAGAGATAGCAGAGAAGAAAGAAGTTAAGCAGGAGGAGATGTACAATATAATTGAGGTCAAGCTCCAAGGGGTGTAGTAGGCACTACAGTCTAGCCGCACAGTCTCCATTGAGCCTCAGTCATTGGGAACACCCGAACCGGGAGATGAGCTAGATCAACTTCACCAGCTCGCTGATACAGTCGAAGCTTGCCTTCGACGAGCACAAGAGGAAACAACCCAAGCCACCTAGGCTTTGGTACAAGTTCATGGATTACTTGTAGAGAAACGTTGAGCTGCCGAATAGGAAAAGAGTGCTCTCCAAGTGAAGTTCGATGAAGAAAAGGCACAACTATAGCAAGGCAAGGAACAGTTTCTCACCGAGCAACTCGAAGTGAAGGAAGCGGTCAATAGAGAACTATGCTCTGTGACTATCATAGAAGTAAAGGCAGAGGATCAAGTCACGAAGAAAGTAGCGCAACTTGAAGAAGTGATCCAACAACTGCAACAACGCATCGCGGACCTAGAAATACACACTGTGCCTGAGACCCCATAGGAGGTAAAGGACCAAAGAGAAGAAATTGCCAAGAGCGCAGTTGAAAGGCTAAAGGCCCTTACCTTAGAATGCAAGCAATTCGTGGATCGTAGTTCCCAGACATATGAGAAACTTACCGAGAACCCAGAGTTGCAGGCACTGGAGTTGCATCTATAGGAAGCAAAGAAACACACAGAAACACTACAGGCTCAACTGAAAGCCCTGACAGTTGTGGAGAGAATGAAGAGATCTCAAGAGCAGCGAACCACCCAACAAAAAATCCATACTATCCAGAGCAGAGTTATGGAGATAACTCAGAAACTCCAACCTTTGCAAGATAAGGCCTATCAATTGTTTATAGAGGTAGAAGGCCAAGGAGAAGAAATGAAGCAGGTTAGCACCGTAGTAGAACAACACCTGGAAGGACCTGTGAATGATGCAGTCATTCAAGAGTTTGTTGAACAATTTCTTGTAGCACAATAGCAAGTTGAAGCAGTTAGAGCCAAGATTGAAGCGTTCGAAGCAAAAATTCCCACATCAAAGTGACTCGGGATGAGTCACAGGTGAGTGTTGGGGGCCTGTTGGCCCTTGACCAAGTTTTGAGGGATCTGGTCAAGTTTGACCTATTTTGGGACTTCGACAGCCTGTCGAAGACAGAGCGCAAGATGAAGCAGAGATCGCGGGATCTCGACCCCTTTTTGGGTCCTTTTTGGGATTTGGGAATATGTAACGGGAATGGGATGTCGGCCCATGGATTTACCCATGTTTAGGCCTATTTTGTATGTATAAATAGAAGGCTAGGCAATGTAAGAAGTAGTGGAATAGTGTGCAAGTATTGTGCAAGTTGGCTAAGTGCTAAGAGTGGGATCTGTGTGATCAATATTTGTAAGGCTTCGTGAATACTGTATGAGACTTGCAGAGTTAAGTGCATGTCATTGTAAGATACTATGAAGGCTTTGTGCTTCAACGCAAGGTAGGAGGATCTAGCAAGCTGCACAAATATCTTGTCCTAGGCGAAGTAGGGTTTTGAGGCTCTGTGCTTGTAAATGATCGACTAAAGACAATAAAGAAGAAGAGTTGGTGGATGTAGCCCTAGGGTGGGGGTGAACCACGTAAACACTGTGTTGTTCCACTTTGTGCTTATCTTGATATATTTATAACCTCTCTTTCTAAGTGCTTTGATAGAGATAGATAAATCTACTTATGCTTTGTGCTAATGATGTGTAAGAATGTTAGATCTGACCTATATGAAGGTGCTTAGTGCTTGATCTGCTAGATATAACCTGCCTATTTATGATAAAGTGATTAAATACATCAGATCTGAGTGAATGATGCGATGCTTTGTTTTATCTACGCAGTATTTATTGGTTGAATATTGATGAACTGTTGATGCTAAGTGCTCTGTTAAGTAGTATAATCACAGATTTGTGTCCCAGCTAAGGTTGCAGACACTTGAGTCCTGCAACCACCCCTTCCTTTACCTCGGGTGAGACTTCATCCGCTTCGTAGGTGTTGCCGAAAGGGACGGTAGTTAGGGTTTTGTTCGTACGTCGTTGTAGCGTTGAAACATGATTCTTCCCCTGTGCCAACATGCTTGTTTGAGTCCATACAATTCCTTCTTCAATCTACAAACATAATCTTGATTTTCTAACAGTAGAAATGATTATGGTTGTTCGATGTAGACTTATTCTTCTAGTTATCCGTTTATGAAGGCTAATTTTGCATCCATGTGATATGCTTTGATTTTATTAGAACATGCATAAGCCAAGATCAGTCTGATTGCTTCCATTCTGGAAACTGGGGAAAAAGTTTCTTCAAAATATTTTCCTTCAACCTGAGCATATCCCTTGCATACTAACCTTGATTTGTTCCTAGTTACCTGCCCATACTTGTTCAACTTGTTTATGAATACCCATTTTGTGCCAATCACATTCTTATTCTTAGGCCTTGGAACAAGTTCCCATGTTTCATTCTTCTCTATCT
>ML844299.1:14117-27254 GCA_009831015.1 Picea engelmannii | reverse complement strand
TTCAATTGTATTTGTGATTGTGTGATGTTTGAGAGTTGTATGGATCCCTTATGAAATCCATGCTTGAGAGTTATCTAGCTAATGTAATTTATAATATCCCTAGTTTGACCCTCGGGTTCAAAAGCGTATGGTGGTGTAAGACATGAGAGGGAATGATCCACATTTATTTTCAGCGTGAAATGAGAGCGAAGATATAATAAGGAAATGCACAGAGATATCATAGATATACAATAATACATGATTTATATTAATGAAATACATGTACAAAGACTCGTTAGAATGGTGGCAGTTTGTTAGAATGGTGGCAGTTTATCTCAGAGAAGAGATGTGATGAAGGCCTTTTTACAATAAGAAGGAATGCCCAAAACCCTAGAAATCCAAAAAACCTAACCCTAGGAGATGAAATGCCAAAAGTTATGTGGGCCCCGTTTTGGTAAGTTGGTGCATCAACTTCTCAGGGTCGTAACTTTTGCATGCGATCTCTGTTTTAGGTGTATGATAGACCATTGGAAAGGTATTGTCGAGGAGATTCATTTTGGGGGCTTGCAACCAGCACATATACAATACCGCCTAGACCTCCTTTTTTTTTTTTGCATTTCCTTATTATATCTTCGCAAATGTGGTTTGAACCCGAGGGTCAGACTAGGGATATTATAAATTACATTAGCTAGATAACTCTCAAGCATGGATTTCATAAGGGATCCATACAACTCTCAAACATCACACAATCACAAATACAATTGAACCTCCTTCACCTCTATTATATAGGTTAGAGGGAAAGGAGATCATATCCTATGATGAATGTGGGATAAAATCATTAAATATAAATTAGTGAAAGAATAGGAGGTCATATCCCATGATTGCAAGCAAATTAAAATTCATAGTTGAGAGATGAAGATTTGATCGATATCTGTAATTAGGCCAAGGTAGGATTTTGGATGATACCATTAGCTTACTCGGACCCAAATATCTTTTGATATTGTAATTTTTGAAATTGTGGGTACCAAAAG
This sequence comes from Picea engelmannii, assembly GCA_009831015.1. NCBI lineage: Eukaryota > Viridiplantae > Streptophyta > Pinopsida > Pinales > Pinaceae > Picea > Picea engelmannii. The sequence continues at coordinate 26,244 of ML844299.1, read as the reverse complement.
TGCCCGACCTTGTAACTTTTGAAATCTTTTGCATGATAATTCTTGTAGCATTTGAAATCTATTTCATGATAACTAGCTCTTTATTCTAATAAACATTAATTTAAATATTGATATAAATATTAGTTTTGTTTCATTGGGTTCAATGTTATTTTTTTTTGTTTGTTAATTTGTGCGAAACCTGTTGGCTACGCGATTAACTGTGGACTCGGGGGCATCTAAGCCGTCAAAATCACCGGGGATCGCACCAGGCCTGAGCCACACCGACCCTTAACATGGTTGGATTTTTTGTCCCTGCAGGTTTCAAACCGATGACTTTAACAACACTGAGTGGCTTAACAACACACTCCGTCACAGACTATCCTACACATCGGGGACTCATTGGGTTCAATGTTATTATTATTATATATATATTTTTAATATTTTTTTTTAATAATATTAATAGTATAAAATAAGATAAAAAAATATATATATTTCCTTAAAAAAATAAAACTTTTATATAAATACTAAAGTATAAATTAATAACCTAAAATATTAAATAATTATATTATATATATATATATATAATTAAATATTAATTTATATATCTTTTAATATTTTAATAGGTTATGTTACATGGTCATCACCTCATAGTGAGCTGTTGAGTTATGGATAAACATGTTTACTGTAAAGAATTAATCTTATGTCCACCTTGAAATAATTAAATCCGGTATTGAAACAATGAACTCAAAAGGGAGAAAATCAATATCCACTTTCAAAGAATTGAATCCGATAATAAAACTATGAACCCTAAACCCGGGAAATCAAATCGATTATGGAGTGGAAAAGATATGGACCATGACATATTATAAATTTGCTATCGATGATATATTAAATGACACACAAATTTACTATCTCTCATTCCTTAGTTTAGTATATTTGTGAAAATAATTAATATATATATAATTTTTAATATATAAAAAAATATATTATATATGTAGTTATTTTTTAAATATATATAATTATTATTATATATATATATATATATTTTAATTATTAATTTTTATGTTTTTTAATATTATAATAAGTTATGTTACATGGTCATCTCCGAGGGTGAGGTGTTGAGTTATAGATAAACATGTTCATAGTGAGCTGTTGAGTTATGGATAAACATGTTTACTGTGAAAGAATTGAATCTTGTGTCCACTTTGAAATAATTGAATCCGGTAATGAAACAATGAACTTAAAAAGGAAAAAAATCAATATCCACTTTGAAAGAATTGAATCTGATAATGAAGCTATGAACCCTAAACCCAGGAAATCGGTTAAGTTATAAACCCTAGGAAATCGGTTTAAGAGTGGAAAAGATATGGAACATGACATATTATAAATTTGCTATCGATAATGTATGAAATAACAAACAAATCTACTATCTCTCATTCCTTAGTACATGTTTAATGTCAACTGATCGAAATGGAAATGAGTATGGAGATAGCAGACCAGGAGGAGTGCTTAGATTTTTCTGATGACGCTTGGTGGAATGAGTTGCCTGTGGATTTGCATGAGCAGGCTTTGGCTTGGCTGCCTGTGCATGAAGTGGAATCCACAGGCTTGGCCTGGCTGCCTCTGGATTCCCTTTTAACATATCGCACTATGTACATGGACTGGAACATCCTCCTTTCATCTAGCAAATTCCTAAGTGGCCTTTCGGTTAAGGTGCCTACTAACAGGAAGCCATGGCTACTTTTGTGGCAGCAAAGCTCCACAGAGCGTGGTCACGCTTTTTTCTTCTACACAGGGACTTGGAAGGTCAGCTTCCTTCTCCTTTTCTTTCCTAACTATGTCCATGTTCCGCAGTTATCGCAGAAAATCATCTGATACTTAGTAATCAGATTCCCTGGAATATGTCCCGGGACTCTCCAAGTTTTTACAGAGGAATCGTATATTTCAACTATATTTACATTTGAGGCACGTCTCGAGTGCATGACCACCACTTTGTAGATGTCTAGTCGATTATTATCTAACGATTATTATCTAAGCATCCATCTCTAAAGTGGTAGTAATCGGCTGGAGACGTGCCTCAAATGTAAATGTAGTTGAAATATACAATTCCTCTGTAAAAACATGAAGGATTGTATAACATATTCCAGGGTATCTGATAACTAGGTATTAGATGATTTTCTGCGACGGTTATTCTTACTGTTTAACTGTGGAACGTGCACATAGATATCCAGGATAGTGATTTTCAACATCGAAGATACAGGAGAAATGCGAATGTGGATTGATTATTATCTGGGAATTTCAAAAAAACTCGTCAGATTCTTCTTCGTTGTGGAAAGAGATTTCTCGGATGCCTTCATTTATTAAGGAGCAACTGAAAATTGTTTCTAACAATGGGTGCGGAGCAGCGGGAGTGGGGAATTGCGTTTGCTTCATGGAACGGCTGTGGTGGTTGTTGTTTACAATTTAAACGAAAAATCATGGAATTGGCTTCCCAGCTATCCATCATACGTTGACACCATTCGTGACATTAGACGCATGGCATTTGAACCGAGGCTTGATGTGAATTCGGGTGAAGCAATGGTCAAGTTCAAGTTCAAGTGAAGCAATGTATGGCAGGGATTAAAGTGTCAAATTACTTATCTTCGTGTGTTTGTTTGGAATTGTGATTATCATAATTGACGGGTTTGTGTAGTTGAGGGGAGCAGCGATGGAAATTGACGTTCACGGTCAATTTATCTGTAATATTTTCAGAAGCCGTCAACTTCTTTCCTAAATCTGTCAAAATGTTGTGTAAACCCTCAGATTGATTAGATTTGAAATTCCAATCCTGTTGGTGAATTTGGTGGTTTTTTTTTATTTATCTTACATTACAATTTTAATAATGATTAGAATATTTATAATAATTTTTTTAAGGATGAGTTTGTGTAGTGGTGAACATTATTCACTATGCACTAAGGCAATCATTAATTTATCTTAAATGGAATGAGTTAATTCTAAAGAAATTTTACTTTTCTTGCAGATTTACTCTGATCCATTTTCTAAACATTTGGATTGGTTTAAAATGGATCAAAACCCCTGGAATAAGGTTCTGAAATTCATAAAGCTTTGATCCATTCAAAATTCAAAATACCCCTGGAAATTTGAACTCCTTTTTTTCTCTGAAAAATGAAAATTAAAAGGGAAAATTACTTCCAAATTAACTTACTCCGTCTTAATTTACTAGTTGATCGATGAAAGAACGTACTCAAAAATGATATTTGAATTTTTAATATATGAGCCACGAACTTTCCCGCTGATTCCTCAATTCAAATCTATGCCACATAATCAAGATTCTCATCGCCAAGAACTTGTTAATTGGGTGCATGTAACCGGTGACAGATGGGTCGCCTTCGATTTCACGGAGAGCTTTTGTAGGAGGCCGTCCACGGAGAGCTTTGAAAGATAAAATTAATGGATCAGAATAAGATAAAATTGAAAAATAAATAATATACTATGAAAATTCATTCTAAAGAATATGTAGAATTAAAAAAATTATTTAATCCAAAATTTAATATATTTTAGTTGTTTTTTTTAAAATATATTTAAAATATTTTTTTGTTTGTTATATTGTGATTCAGTGGCATCTAAATCTTCAAAATTACTTGGGAATAGTCACACCAATATTTAATATAGTAACACACTCCATCACTGTGTCCTACACCTCAGGGACTGGAAGGACTGCAAATTGAAGTACATGGGTCACCTTGGGGATTGAAAATTGAAGGACATGGACATGGGGTGACACTGGACATGGGGATGATTTTGTGTGTGCACTTGACTTAAAATCACAGTCTGACTATTCTACACCTCAAGGACTACTGTCCTACACCTTGGGATTGGAAATTGAAGGATATGGGTGTGGGCTTATGTGGTCATGATATCATTTAATATAATATCTCAAGGTGAAACGTGCCTTCATAGCTCCGGGTTAGATCCTCACCACTACCTCAAGGTGCTCTCATAACTTCAAATTAGGCCCTCATCGAAATTGAACATTTTCCAACCGTAAAAAACACCTAACTTTCCAACATTGAATCCATCCCCTTTGAGAAAAATATATTCCAAATATAATTTGGTGCAAGAAAATTTCAATACATATCGTTTGGAAAAAAATATATATCGTTTGGAAAAAATTTCAATGTTTATAAGTAAGAAAATTTTAATATATATAATATGGAAGTGTACATTTTATAAATTAAAATTAAAAATTTATACAATTTTTTCTAAAGTTTAAAATAATTTATTGTCATGTGCTTGGCCCAATGATCAACAATTGCCTAGAGTGTGAGGAATATCGTTGGTTCTAAAGCTAGGGTTTACAGTCTGACAGCCGCAGAGGACTGCGGCCCCAAGATAATGGCCCCGTAGGGGCTCCCGCAAAGCCACGGGGAGGTGCCGATTGGTAGCTCCTATAGCCAAGTCACGGCCAATGCAGATGCGGAAACTAGAGGGAAGCAGTCGACCTTTGAAACGCCTCCAGAAATGCCCGCGCAGCTGCTGGTCGAAGGGACATTCAAAGATCAGGACACGGATATGGATCCAGCCAAGGAAGACAGCCCTGCACGCGCCTCGTCCCCTTGGATATCCGGTAAGTGCATTCCGCAAGCTCCAACAGCCCCAAAATATGTCATAAACTCGCCCCGTATTGAAGTGCATAAACAATACATGCAAGATAATGCCCTGATAGGAAAGTTTCTAGGGCTCTGGCCCTCGGAGCGAGAACTAATCAAATGGATACAGTATTGGTGGAGGCCAAAAGGGCACTATGATCTCCAACTAGGTTCGAAGGGTTTCTTTACAATTATTTTCCACAATCTAGAAGACAGGAACCGTATCTTTGATGGCGGGCCCTATTTTTTCAACTCGACGGGACTCGTCTTGCGATTCTGGACAGAAAAATTCATCCCTGAAAAGGAAGATTTTACCCATGCGCCAGTCTGGATCAGGCTGTACTCTCTCCCCCAGGAATTCTGGCTGGAGGAAATTCTAGCTGGTATAGGCAACACCATTGGTATTTATGCGAAGTCCTCTGAAGCCACCAAGCAGAGACGCTACACCTCCTATGCAAGAATCTGTGTTTATCTAAACATAGCCAAGCCCCTCCCAAGATCCATTATGCTGGAATATCAAGATGAGGACTGGGCTCAAACCATTGATTACGAGCATATTCTGTTTCGCTGTCGAAAATGTCATGAACACGGACATCTCTTCAGGCAATGCCCACTCAACAATACACACAAGGAAGGAAATCCAGAAAACGGCAAGGACAAGGAAGGATTCACGCAGCAAGCAGGGCGAAGGCGTCAGGGAAGCAGGAAGCAACCAACACAGGTAAGTAAAGATCCTTCCACCAGCAATAAATTCGCAATTTTACAAGATAACCTAGGGGAATATTCAAACCCAGCACATATCAATCCATCGCCCCAGAACACGGCTTCTCAAACTAAGGGCCTAGAAGCTGAACAACCAGGGAAGAACAAGGTAATGGATCCTCCCCCATCGAGCCCAATGAGCGTTCCGCCTGAGCAACAGGAGATAGAAGACGAGGACGAGGAAATGGAGGTAGAATAACAAGATCTAGCTGGTGTGGATCTGGAACACCTTGAGCATGCCTACCGCCACCAAAAACTGTACACCATTCCAAGAGATCAACTTAGGAAGGTACATAAAGTATTCCTCAACTCCTCGGTGGGCTCCTCAACTCGAGCCAATAAAGCATTGGGCATCCAGGGTAGTCAAACAAAAAACCCAAGTAAGGCACAAAAAGATGAGAAAAAACGAGGAAGGAAATCAACAAATAAGCTCATACAGGAAATTGGAAGCTTCATGGTAAACTCAGGGCAGATTCACCTGATCTCGGACAGCTTTCCCCCTCTCCCCCCCCCNAGATCATTTCATGGAACATAAGAGGCCTCAATGGTCGTAGCAAGCAGAAACTGCTACGAGATTTGATCATAGCAGAAGCATCGGATGTTGTAATGTTGCAGGAAACAAAATGTACCATAGAGGACATCAATCGACTACTCCCCTATTACTAGAAGCAGGGAGGAGTAGTATCAACTGATGTTGCAGGAACGGCGGGAGGACTTGCTCTCCTATGGAATACCAATAGTGTCCTGATGGAAAATTTTTGCACCACTAGATGGTCTATCACGGCCGATTATAGGCTCATAGGATCAAACCAACCAGGACATATAACAACTGTCTATGGGCCATCCACTCCAAGAGATAAACAGGCCTTCCTTGGAAGCCTAAGTTACCTGTCCAGACTCACACAACACCACAAATGGATAGTGGGGGGCGATTTTAATATCATCCGTAGCCTGGAGGAAAAAAAGGGAGCCTCAAGAAGATTGGACCGAGATTCCGAAGACTTCAACCGTTTAATAGATGACCTTAAGTTAATTGACCTAGAGGCCAATAATGGCACGCATACCTGGACCAATAGAAGAACAGGGATGCACTAGATCGCATGCAAATTAGACCGCTTCCTTGTGACAGAGCCACTCTTAATGGATGGCACTGCAATGGAATCAACCATCCTAAATCGCACTGGATCAGACCATTGGCCCATCCAATTATGGTTGGATGTCCCAGCCACTCCGGGAAAGAAACCCTTCCGATTCGAACAATTCTATTTAGATCATCCAGACTTCCAAGAAAACATTCAACGCTGGTGGAAGGAGGCGGAAATCCCCCATGGAACCAAGATGTATAGATTCCAACAGAAGTTGAAGAATCTCAAACAAACGTTAAGGTCCTGGAACTGGCACACTTTTAGCAATATCTTTGAATCACAAAAACAGCTCACGGAGCAAATGAATGAGATACAATGCAAAATAAGAGAGCAAGGATTCACAGAGGACCTCAAGGATCAGGAACTTAAAGTAAACCAACAAATTGCAAACAGGAAAAAGCAGGAAGAGATACTGTGGAAACAGAAATCCCGCATACAATGGCTCAAGGAGGGGGATTGTAACACCAAATTATTCCACCGAGCTACTATCCAGAGAAGGCACTCCAATAAGATCACGCATCTCATTACGGAAGAGGGGGAGACTCTTCACTCCCATGCTGACTTGGAAACTCACTTGGTTGATTACCTCCAAGACCTTCTCACGGAACCCCTTTCAGATAGAAGTGGAGCTATCAATCAAATCACAAAGTGCGTGCCAGCCCTTGTAACATAGGAACAAAACGAAGCTCTTCTCAGACCCTTCACCATCGAAGAAGTAGACCAAGCGCTTCAAGACACACCCAAATGCAAGGCTCCGGGGCCAGATGGCTTTACTAGTGATTTCTTCCACTATTGCTGGCAGATGATCAGAACAGAGGTTTGGGAGATCTTAGAAGAATCAAGGATCACGGAAGAGGTCCTGCAAGCTTTTAACGCAACCTTCCTTGCCCTCATCCCCAAAGAAGGGCAAGGGAACAGACCACAGCAATATAGGCCTATAGCCCTTTGCAACGTCATCTACAAACTCCTCACAAAATTCATCGCCCGCAGACTCAAGCCGATCCTTCCAACCATCATATCCCCGGAGCAATCAGGATACGTCGAAGGCAGACAAATCTTGGACAGCGTTATCTTGGCACATGAGGTAATTAACTCTTTGCAGAAAACTAAAACCCCAGGGATGCTTTTAAAGCTGGACATATCAAAAGCCTTTGATAAACTCAACTGGGAGTATATGAAAGCAATGCTAATAGCATTCGACTTTGATCAAAACTGGGTTACTTGGATCTTAAAACTTACCTCCTCGGCCTTCTTTTCCTTGCTTATCAATGGTGTACCCTCAAAGCCCTTCTCCCCCTCAAGAGGTATTCGACAGGGAGACCCCCTCTCCCCTTTCCTTTTCATTATCATGGCGGAAGGACTTAGCATATCTATTCATGCGGCTCTGAGAAACAATCTTTTAACCGGTTTACCCCTGCATGGCTTATCCCCGCCCATTTCCCACAGCCAGTTCGTGGATGACACCCTCTTGATGGGCAGCCCAACTGCTAGAGAAGCCAACTCTCTCTCGGATATTCTTCAGCTTTTTTCAACTGCATCTGACCTGGAATGCAATAAGGCTAAATCTCAAGTCTTCTTTTTCAATACCCCCCTCCCGATTCAGCTTCACATATCGGAAATCCTTGGTTTCACCAGAAGCTCCCTTCCATCCAAATATTTAGGCATACCCTTAATTGACAATGCCCTCAAAAACTACTCTTGGGAGCTCCTCCTCTCCTCCTTCTCCAAAAGGCTTTCTTCTTGGACCTTTCGGGCCCTAAACTTGCCCAACCGCCTCGTCCTGCTCAAAGCCGTCCTCCAAGCCCTCCCGATCTATGCTTTCTCTGTGCTAGCAGCCCCCAGACCGGTTCTCAATACCATCAGAAGCCTACAAAGAAATTTCCTCTGGCATGGCCTTAACAAAGGAAAAAAGATCGCTTTAGTCAGCTGGGAAACGATCTGCAATTCGAAGGATCAGGGGGGATTGGGAATAAGAGATCCATCCACAATGAACGGGGTCCTCAGCGCCAAAATCTGGTGGCGTTGGCTCAAAAACCCCATAGATCTGTGGGCTAAGTTATGGAGGAAGAAATATGCCTCTAACATGGCAGAGCATAATCTGATTCACTGGAATGGGGATAACTCGGGATCCCTGATATGGATAGCGGCCAAGCAGAATAGGCAGCTAGTCACTCAGCATGCATTCTGGGAGATAGGCAATGGGGAAACGACTTTGTTTTGGCAAGATTCCTAGCAACAATGGCCAGCCTTGAATGCTGAGGAATGGTCAACCGACATTTGCGCCCAAGCTACAGGCGTGGGCCTAACAAAGGTCGCGGATTATTGGCAAAATAATCATGCTGAGGACACATGGCGCTGTTGGCATCTAGATCGGGAGCGAATCAACCTGGCTCAGCATATAGATTTGGCACCCCTTCAAGAAGCATTGGCTAAGAGGAAAATTCCCATACGAGATGGTGCAGACATACTTAGATGGGGGTATAGACCACAAGGCTCCTACACTACATAGGAATCCTACCAACTCAAGACCAGGACAAACTGCACCATAGACATGGCGATTTGGGGGAAGATTTGGAATCTGAAGCACTGGCCGAAAATCACCCTTTTTCTCTGGCTCATCTTAAACTCCAGCATTCTCACTTGGGATAATCTTCTGAAGTGGGGATTTACCGGACCTTCTATATGCACCCTCTGTGGACAGGCGGAGGAAACTATGAATCACCTACTCAACACTTGTCATTATACAACACAAGTCTAGGATCAAGTTGCGATAATCATGCGCACTTCGGACCGCCTCAGAGATAGCGTCATTGAAACTCTCATCAACTGGAGGGATCAACCTTTTAGCTCTCCCTATCTCAACATGGTCTGGAAGCTCTTACCTGGTTTTGTCCTTTGGCAAGTTTGGAAAGAAAGGAACAACAGAATATTCCGCAATAAGGCTAATCAATGGAGTCTCTGCTGGGATCTTTGCAGGTGCAATCTTATGGAAACTCTTCGCCTTAAACCTTGGTCAGAGACTGACTTGGCCTGCTCTCCAGCCGAACTCCCTGTCCTTCGGCACTAGACTCCTCCTCCCCACTCTCTTATGTCCTCCCCCTCCCGTTCCAGCCCCCCATTGAGTAGCCCTTCTCTCTGGTCTCCTCCCCCAAAATATTTTCTCAAACTCAACTTTGACGGAGCCTCTAAAGGCAATCCCGGAGATGCAGGATATGGAGTCGTCTTTCGCAATCATCTTGGACATATTCTAGCCATAGGAGCCGGCCCCCTTGGGCATTCCACAAATAATGCAGCAGAACTTCGGGCTCTCATCAACGGTCTGCAAATGGCCTCTCAGAACAACTACACTAAGCTCATCGTCAAAGGAGACTCCCAGGTTATCATTGGCCTGCTGCGAAGAATCCTACACGGAGTCAACCCGGACAACATCTCACCAAGATGGAGACTCACTTATGGTTTGCAGATCATTGTAGGACTGTTGCACTCTCAACAGGTGATTATTCCCACTCATGTCCGCAGGAAAGCGAACTAGATCACGGACGACTTAGCTAATGTGGGCATTGAGTCGAGAGGACCAGACCTCCGCTGCTATTCCGCCCAGAATGCTGAGCATCTAGTCCTCCGGCAGTGTATTTGAAAAGCTGGTTCTATTGATGCCTCCCCGGATGGGGTGTTAGTGGATTCCCCATGGCGTTGGGAAGGATCAGACATGGTGCAAGGCAACACGGGGCCACGTGACCGGCCCATGCCACAGGACAGTGTCGTCCCAAAAGTTTAATGGCGTTTAAATTCGCAATGATGTTCAAGGCAGGGGGCATTAACGCCACCCTTTGCTCCTCCGAAATTGATATTATGGCTCGGCTCGTTGAATTTGGCATTGCACCATGTTTGTGGACTCAAGGACTCCTCCCTTCATGGCGCAAACATAATCAGGTTCGACCTGAGACTCTCTCCATCGTCCATCTGCAATTCTGGTTCTTCCCGGTCCCGACCTGCTCACCTGCATCCATGAAAGAAAGAATTCGAGGGAAGTCGAAGCGGGGCTCACCCTGGAATCCCCACAGACCTCTTGCCTCGCTTACAGCCTCCCCGATGACCGTCTCCTCTTCTCATCCTTAGACCATGTCCCCTGCTACCACCCCACCACCAGCGCAGTCTGTGCGTCATCGCTCTACGGCCACCCAGCCACCTTCACCATCTCTGCTATTTCACTCCATGGAAACCATCCCGCGAGGGTCGCCTCCGACTCATCGCTCTCCTCTGGACCCCCGGATGAAATTCGTTGTGACCATGTCCTTCCTTGGATCCTCGAGCACCTGGAGAAGTGCTCCACTGGCATTTGGAGAGTCCAAACGACTGCGTCTCCACCCTGCGACCCAACCCGATAGTGAGCACTTCAGAGAACGTTTGGGCATACTGTACGATTTAGTTTTCGAGCTCCGGAGGGAGGTGGCAGACCCCAAGTTTCGTTTGCAATCCACTGAAGACAACGTCACCACCTTTCTACACATCCTCTCAGATATGCATTCAGAGCTCTCCCCAGGTCCCTCTGGCACTGCTCTGGGGGAGGCAATTGACCCTGAGCTGGATAACATGCTGCGACAGGCAGCAGCGAGGCAGACGGAAGCGGAACGCAGCGGCCCAGTGGAGAACAAGGAGCGTGAGGAGTGCAAGGAGAAATGCGGGGATGACCAGCCGATCAACATAGAGGCAGAACCGTGGGCAGAAGACCTCTAAGCCACGTGGCTAGGATTTTCTCCAGGTGTCTAGTTATCTCTTGCTTTTAGACTAGGTGGCTTATAGGATGATCTCTGTTTGTTTTATGAGCCAACAATTGTCTAAGACTGTTGAATGGGGCGCTGGCTGGACTGGTTTCCCCTCTGTTGGGGCAGTCCAGTAATTACAGCCAGTTTCATTTTGTATTTTGGAAACTCTTTCTGCTCTAGCAGGCACTAAATATAATATATACTTCTTACTTAAAAAAAAAAAAAAAAATTATTGTCATGATTATATAATAAATTGAAAAAACCATTTCTTTGCAGTTTAGTTTATATTTATAAATATTTTAGAGATACTTGCATAAAGTTGATGTTGAAAAGATATGGATATATATATATATATATATAATTTTTAGTTTGAAAATTGTTTTTGGTATTTTTAGGTTAGTTTTTAAGATCTTGAAAAGCTCTTCAATGTTTATGTTATGTTGTTTTTATGTTTTTTCATAGATAGTTACTTATTAAGAGCAAAAAAAAAAAATGAATGTGTGGGTCATGATCCATACTTTAAACCACCACATAGTCTTTCTAATGGAGATATTTGACTCCTAAGTGTAATATAGGGTTTTTTAGGAGGTTTTACACATGAAGGATGAGTTTTGATGACTTGACCATTGTAACGGAAGGAAAACAAGGAAATTAAGGTATAAATGAAACTTTTTGGGATCATGTGCAATGAACAAGGCTTCAAACCACCATACAAACCCTCTAAAGGGGATACTGAGCCTTCAAGTGGAATATGGTTTCTCCTATAATGCCTTGGATAGTAGAGATGGGTCTAAGGCCTTGTTGATGGGTATGAGAGGAAAATAAA